>JAJIBD010008481.1:0-69383 GCA_021461705.1 Cryptotis parvus | reverse complement strand
AACTCTTTAAATATATCATGAATTTGTAATTTTTCCTCATGTATGGGAAATGAGTCAGCTTTTAAAATAGATTATTATTCAGTAATTCCATATTTTTGATTCTTTGTAATCATTATATAACTTTCCTGTCCAATTTCCATTTTCTATCTTACTCTTGAACTTTCATATTCTGTTGGCTTTAGCTTTTTGTGTGCTACTCTTGCTCATATATTCAGTTTATCAGAAGTCTCCAGTCTATCCTTTTAAATATTTCAACATTTTATTGGACTGTCTCATTTGTATAATATATCCCTCCCCAAAAAAAAAAAAAAAAAAAACCTGTGGGACAAGCTCCTGGAATCTGTTGTCTTTGATGTGTTATTATTTGAAAGTTAGAAATGGTTATTATTTTCAAGTTATAAATTAAGGCAAAGTTACATATTCTAATTGAGTTCTTTATATTTTTGTTAATTCATTCAGAAGTTTTAAAGCTTATTTTAAACTAGTAACAATTATGGACCTCAGTTCCATGACCTGAAGAATGGTTTGAGGCTCTTCCTGTCCCTGGAGCAAGCAGATGCCCTTGGGCTACACTTACTTGTGACAGGATGTATGGAGATGTTACTGGTGCCCACTTGAGCAAATCGATCAACAACGGGAAGACAGTGATACAGTGATGTAATTTTGAAGTTTATTTTAATTTGTTTTGGAATCAAGGCCTTTTAAAAATTGTTTAATGAAAAAGTAACTGACTTTTAAATGTTATATTCTCTCTCTTTCTATTTTGATAAATTTTCTATACATGTATAAAAAGTATTTTTTAGGTGGCCAGAATGATAGTAGAGCAGGTTAGGGTATTTTCTTTGTATGTAGCTCTCCTGAATTTGATCCCTAGCACCGCCCGGAGTGGTTTCTAAGTACAGAGGTAGAAGTAAGCTCTGAGCGCAGCAGAGTGTGACCCCCCCAAAAAGCAGAAAATGATATTTTTGGGGTTTGAACTAATAACTTGACTTTATAATAGACTCACCTCTCAATTTCCAATATTTATGACTCTAATTTTCTTTGTTTTGTTTGGCTGTGATAATGATACTATATGCTTTCTGTATCCCCAACACCTTCCCTCCCCACCAACTCATGCCTATTTCCAAGTTGTCATTGGAAATTTTGATTTATTTGGTTTGATTTTGAATTTCTGGTAGGGATCTGCTGTTGCCTCTGCTAACTGCTGCTTTCTTAGTGGGGTGTGAACTGGGGTGTTCAGACTTGAGGGACTCACGGTACCCTGTATGGAACCCATGACTTATACTTGCCACTTAGAGACCAGTAGATAAGAAATTCAGGGTATTTTGATCTCTTTGCTTATCTCTGAGAAGTTGAAAGTTGGCGGCTGCCTGGTAAAGTTGTCACCTGTGTCCCTTGGAGGTCATTTATAGGGGTATTTGTTGGCAGCATTTCACTTTGGAAGGATCAGATCATTACTTAAAGTAGGTTCCTTCTCCAAAGGTGACCCTCTCAGGCAAAAAAGGAAAAGAGAATCACAAGTCCAAAGTTAGAGCAGTAACTTTTATTAGACTTTATGTTTTCGGTCTTTTCTCTGGTATCCTCTTAGAAAATGCCCTTAAGTCTTCTGCCTAGACTTCTATGCAGGTGGAGATCTGAAGGAAATTTTGCTTATTGTTTTCTGTTTGGGTGAGCCAAACCCAGCAGTGCTTAGGGGTTACTACTGATTCTGCACTCAGTGATCACTCCTGCTTGTGCTCAAGAGAACATATGGCATGCCAGGGACCGAACCCTGGTTGGCTGTGTGCAAGGCAAGCACCTTGTCTGTTCTGCCCCTGAAAGAAATTTCTATGTCCTGCTGCAGTGCCCAGCTGCGTCGGCAGGTGGCAGACAGGAGATAGGCTTGTCCACACCCAGACTCTGCCCCGTTGGCCCTAGATGGTTGATAGTCTGACATAGAAAATGACTGGGCCCCTGGAATGAACCTAGAGCCACGGCAGAGCCTGGCAAGCTACCCAGGGTGTATTAGATATGCCCAAAACAGTAACAGTAATGGACCTCATTCCCAACTAATGGAGCCATTACTGGTGCCCGCTTGAACAAATCGATGAACAATAGGAAGACAAGTGATACAAGCTTTAATACCTGTCCTAGTACCAGTTGGCTTGGTGCTCTTGGTGCTTTGGCTGTGCAAATTTGATGGCTTCCCAAACTCCTTTCAGTTTTCTCCGCAGCTGTCTAGGGCTTTCTTGGGTCTATTTTATTGATCTCTGCTCCTTGCTTTGCTTTCCCAAATTTAAACTCTGAATACCTTCAGGTGCAGGGCAGATTCTCTGCCTGCCTGCCCACCCTGTGCTAGACTGATTGGGCATCTTGGGGTGGGGACAGGTTTTTGCTCCTTGGCCTTTCCTCCACCAGGCTCCTAGAAGTCAGAAAACCTCGTGCAACACAACCAAAGTCATCCTCTGGTCTGGACTCCACAGCTGGGCACAGCCCGATTTCCATGGCACACAGGCACCTGCATGATATCTTAAAACCTGGTATGCTATAAACGTGTGGGAGTCAGAGGCTAGGTAAGACAGATGGGAACAGTGTGCTGATAATCATTCAAAATGATGATACCATCTGAGAACTGAGCATTGAATATAGGCAAAAGATTACAATCCACAATGTGTAAGAAAGAGAAGCGAGAAGGAGAGAGAGAGAGAGAGAGAGAGAGAGAGAGAAGAGATAAAGAACCTGCTATGGAGGCAGGCTGGAAGTGGGGGATTTGGGGACATTGGTGATGGCCAATGGGCACAGGTGGAGGGATGGGTGCTGGAACACTGTAGAACCAAAACTCAAACATGAGCATCTTGTAATTATATGTCTCACGGGTTGTATAATAAAATATTTTTAAAAAAAACTGAATGATTCTTTTGATTTTTTTTTTTTTGTTGTTGATGGTCTTCTTGAAGTGTTGAAGTTCTTGGCGTATGCTCAATTCTTTGTGTGTTATACGTGTTTTGAACGATCACTTTCTTCACAGTTATAAGAAAAAAAATTACTATAGGAGATAATTAGGATTTCTAATAAATTATTCATTCATTCAGAATTGAAATGTGAAGGGTTATTAAAAAGAGAATGCCATATTGGGATATATGGTGTTTGTTTGAAGCCTTTAGTTGAAAGTGGTTGTTGTATTTTATTAAATATATATAATGTTTTGAGACTAATATTTTCTGCTTTGCTTTTAATACGGGTGATTTTAGTTTTTGTTTTTTTGGGTGAGGTATTTTAACCTTGTCACTTACCAAATGTTTTATGGGAAGAAAATTTGGATTCTGAGGTTGAATTAACTTAAACAAGTCATAGTTGATCTAATGATGGAACCAAAACACTTGAGAAGATAATTTTGGGGTAAATCCCCATGTTGTTTTGTTTTGGTTTTGGGCCTCACCTGGCAATGCTCTGGGCTGATTCCTGGCGCTGTCTGTACTCAGGGATCCTTCTGGTTTGTCTTGGACCCTGTGAAAGCCCTATCTGCTGTGTTATTGCGGAAGTCTCTCCCTCCGCTTTACTAGTTTGTTTTGTTTCTTAAGGGAAGAGGTAGTCTCTTCTCAGCTTTGGGAATTAGATGAAGTAATATTTGAAGCTCTTTTATTCCACAGATAATTTGATACCATTAAGGATAAAACATTATCACATTCAGGTGACACAGGAATCCATGGAAAGAATCTATACTCATGATTTTATAAATCCTGAAATTGCTGTATCTCTAGACTGATGTGAAATAATTCCTGTAATTTTCTTACAGATCAGTCAGGGAGTTAAGGAGTTTGCTTTGTGTTTGGTCGGTCCTGGTTTAATTTCTGGCACCCCAGCAGCACTGCCAGGGGTCACTCTGAGAACAGAGCCAGGATTTTTACTGAGCATCATTGGGTGCTGGGGCAAACCCTTCTTTCTTACCCTAAAAAAATCTATCAGATTACGTATTTTCTTGTCGCTAATATTTTAAAAACCACAAGTAAATAAACATCCTACTTGAATCTGTAGATTTACAAGAAGTTAGTGATTAATATTTTTCTTGAAAATAAACTGAATTTTGAAATATTGATCATAGCCTTCCATTATTGTTGTTTTTTGCCTGAAACACGGGTGAATCTGACATCCTATCTGTTGAGTAGTCTGGTCATTTTAATCTTGTGCTTTGGTGTGATTCGGGTTGACCTGACATTTTAATGAATCTGGCTTCAAGGACTGAATAAAGAAGCATCTTCTTTGTTGAAATATGTGTATTTTCTTTGTGAAATTGGTTCTATCTGTAACTTGGCTTGTCAGAGTTTTTGAGGCAGATGTTTTTGATCCTGCTGTTACATTTTTAATTAATATTTTATATCCAAAAGGTGACAGTTTAAAAGATTGTTATGTTAGTGGCCTATCCTTAAAAGCAAGTGGCATTTGGTTTTATTTTACAATAGAATTTAATCTTACATGTTTTTTGTTAAAGTAATGTTACAAAAAAGTCTCTTATTGAACTATTTGTGGTGAGCTTTTTAAGGATGTTTAAGATTTCACATGGAGTTTAAGTGATCACAGATGAAGTTGTAAATTAATACCTCATGAGCGTATTTGGCTGCAGGGCATTGTTTGTGAATCAAAACTGCTTTGTTCCTGTAAACTGTGAAAGAGGTTTAAGCATATGGATTCAAATTCCATGGGGATACCAACATACTTAGGAAAAGACACTGCAGTTGGATCATTTAAAATGAACTAAAAATATTATGATTATGAATAGCCATAAATTGTAATAATTTCCCTAAAGTTTTAAGGGTTGTAAGCTTTGTTTCATTTCTTTGTTGGATTAACCACCTTAATAAGATTGTTTTGCCGCTTTTAAGCTGCTGTACACAGCAATAATAATAATAAAAAAAAATTCTCTGGCGTGATGAGGATGACAGAAATTTCCCAGAAAAAGCATGTATTGGAACAGCACTGTTCCTGGTTGTATCAATATTTACATAAAGCTCTTGTTTTCATTTCCTGTAGTTTGGTCATTAATAGCTTGTAGTGTATGATTATTGGATGAGTATTTTCATTGTAAAAAATGATATCTTTTCCTGTTATAACAATATATGAATGTTTGCATTATATGAAGTTTAGATAGCATATATTCTTCTGGCTAGGATAGGCAAGTATCTGTTTTTAAAAAAGCTAAAAATGTATCTGTTCTAGGTTAGAAGGAGCAGAATCCTGTTTTATTTGTTTCTAGAGTAAGGAAAGCACTAGATCATGCTTGTAAGAAAAGATTATTTTACAGTTCTGCTGTCCCGGTTTTAGCCCCCTTCACATACTTTGTTAGCCCTGTTATCTGTTTTACAAATATTTTTTTTTTTCTTTGTTCTTAGTTGTTTTTATGTGGATGACATTTGCAGTAGCAGCTCTCAAACTTATTTGAACACCTTTACAGTAACTCTATTTCCAGTACTCTTAAGGAAATGCCTTGGTACATATTCTGACTCCCCTATAGACTGCTTTAATATATCACTTGATCACTTGAATCCCGTTATTCATCGATTTGCTCGAGCGGCGCAGTAACATTTCTATTGGACCCTATCACGTGCCAATGTAGCCCAATGGCATCTGGTTGATTCAGGAATATGAAGAGCCTCAAACTGTTCCTTCAGGGTCTTTACAATGAAGTCTGACCATCTTGTAGGTGGGCGGCCATGTGATCTTTTGACATCCCGTGGGATCCAGTCGGTAACAGATCTAGTTCAGCGATCATCAAATCACATTACATGTCCAGCCCATCTGATTTTCGATGCCTTGGCAAACGAGACAGCATCCCTGATTCTGGAATAGTGACGGAGGTTGGAACTCCAGATTCCTTCACTCACTTGAGTGAGGTGTGATATTCCAAGCATAGTTCTTTCGATTCCTCTCTGGGAGACCCAAATAGCATTCTCATCCTGCTTTCGTAGGGCCCAGGTCTCTGGAAGCGTATGTTAATGCAGGGAGAACGGTGGATTCATAGAGGTGTGCCCAGAGCCGGAGGTTCTTTGTCCTTTTAGCTATTTCTTCGATGCCTTTAAAGGCATTCCATGCCGCTCTCTTCCTCCTGCACAGCTCAGGTTTTAGGTCGTTCATATGTTGACTTCTCAACCTAGGTACACATAACTGCTGCATTCAGAGATGTTTGTTCCATTGAGAGTGAATGGGGCCTCTGGAACTAGTTCATTTTCATGAACTTTGTTTTCTTTAGATTCAGCTGTAGACCTATCTTTCCACATTCTCGGTTAAAGTCAGCCAGCATTTGTGCCGTTTGGCTAATGTTTGATGTTATTAGAAGGGATGTCATTAGCGCGGAGGTGGTGTAGTTGCCGACCATTTATCTTCACTCCCATTCCTTCCCATTCTAATTGTCGCATGATGTTCTCAGGGTGGCGCTGAAGAGTTTTGGTGAAATGGTATCACCCTGTCGAACCCCCTCTTTTGACATCAATGATCACTTCTTTGTAGAATGGTGAGATCCTTGTGGTGAATCCGTAATACAGCTCACAAAGGATCTTGATGTATTGGGTTTGAACACCCTGTTTGGCTAGGGCTTCGATGACCGCTTCAGTCTCCACAGAATCAAAGGCTTCCTTTAAATCAGTGAACGTGAGACAGAGCGGTATCTTGTACTCCCTACAAACCTCGATGAGCTTGGTTACTGTGTGTGGATATGGTCGATTGTGCAGACTCCTTTCTGGAAGCCAGCTTGCTCGCATGGTTGTCCTTTGTCTAGTGTTCTGCCAATCCTGTTCAGGATGACTCTTGTAAACAGCTTGTAGATGATGGACAAGTGGGGCGATAGTTGCCGATGTCATGAATGTCTCTCTTCTTAAACAGTAGAACTGTCCTGCTGGTTTTCCATTGGGAGGGCACCTTGCATTCGGACAGGTAGTGTGTGACGAGCCGAGCTAGTGTACTGATGAGTACCAATGGCAGATCCTTCAGGTGTTCGGGTCTGACTTTGTCTGGGCCTGGTGCTGTTCCCTTCTTTACCGACGAAATGGCATGTCGGTTTTCAGAAGGGAGAACATTGGGAATGACATATCCATCTTGTGGAATTCGGTATGTGGGCAGGTGCATGTGGCTATCAAAGAGATCTGTGTAGAAGTCCTGGATAATCTTCTCCATTGCCTTTCTGGAAGATGTGATAGATCCATCAGGGCCTCAGAGGGCAGTCATCTTGGTCTTATAGTTGGCGAAGGACAGGTGGGTTTTTGCAAATGCTTTTCCCGGCTTCTGCTGCATTGTCCAGTATTTCTGCTCTTTTGAGGTCTTCTTTTTATCGCTTCTCTGCCCCGCTTAGCAAGCTTCGAACGTTAGCATTTGGTCTCCTGAGGCTCACGCCTTGCCACGTTGGCGAATAGTTCGAGAGTTTCTGAAGACAGGCGTCCTTTTGTGTGTCTTTCTCTCAGCGTTCTTTGCACAATCATGGAGGTGCTGAACCAGTTGGTTGTATTCTTCATCGATGTCATCAATGATGGTATCTTCCCATGTTGCCGCAATGGTGCCAAAGAGTTCCCAGTTGGTGGTCGTTCTGGGATTTCTCTTCTTAAACTTTGCAGCCTTTTCTCCCGCTATGGGAAGTAGAATTTTGCATGAAGGAGACGGTGGTCCGATCCTGTTTGGAATTTGGGCACGACAGCAACATCGGTCAGACAAAACCGTCGATTGAAGATGATGTGGTCAATTTCATTGTGGAACTGTCCGCCAGGAGATTCCATGTCCAACGTTTCACTTCAGCCTTCTGGAGCTGTGAGTTCCCATGAATGTTCTTGGTGGACATGATGAACTCAGATAGTCTCTCACCCTGTTCATCCCATTCTAGGCCATGGGTCCGGATGTGGAGTTCTTCAGCCGATCTTCTCGGTCCTATCTTGGCATTAAAAGTCACTGACTATGATCTTGTAGAAGGTGTGATCTTTTTTATAGAACTCCTCCAGTTCCATGTCGAATTTCTCAGTTTCATTTTCCTTGTATGTGGATGTTGGTGCGTAGACAATGAAGATAGAAATTGCTGGCAGTGTGCCACATCTCTTCAAGTGTCATCGTCCTATCCTGTGTGTTAGGCATTCAAATGAATCAATGTTGACGGCCATGTTCGTGTTGACAAGGACACCAACGCCACTGATGCCTCTTTCATCGCATGTTCCAAGGAATTGTTCTTCTCTGGTGTCAAATACAGCGTGATGCGACTGACGCTTTCCTTGTTTCAGTCAGACCTATGATGTCGTACTTGATCTTTTGCGCTTGCACCATCAGATCCTCAATATATGCTTCTGATGCCAGCGTACGTGCATTGAAAGTACAGACAGTCATTTTAGTCCTTCTTCGTTTTGGCAGCCTAGGATGGCCGTGAAATTTTATCAGGCACTGCTTGTTTGCCTTTCTTACTGCTGCCGTATTAAGGGCTCTTTCAGGGTCAGGAAAATAAACATTTTTGTTACTGGTTTTGGCATATCGAACACGCATCGGACAGCTTGCCAGGCTCTGCCGTGCTGGCGCTATACTCTTATTACCTTGTGGGGCTCTCTCAGAGGTGTGGGTAGAATATTCATGGTAATTTGGAGGTAAATCATGCAGCCGCGTAGCGCGGCCATGCACAACGGGGGAACACAAAACTAGCAACTTTTTGTTTAGCTCTTTATTTTCACTTGACTTTTTCCATCCAGGTGGAATGCAATGATCAATTGTCCCAACTGCTTCCGACCTTCACTTTGGTCCCCTTTCTGACATTGCTAGTTTGAGTCAGTCAGTATAATTTTATACCTTGAGTCTAATTATGTGCTCTGGACTTGTTATTCTAATTTGTGTATTCTGTCATAATAGTATTTTTTCCCATTTTCCCCCCCATGTTTGCAAAATTAAATCACTGTGAGACACACAGTTACAAAGCTGTCCTTGATGGATTTCAGTCATACAATGTTCCATCCCTCTACCCCTCTACCAGTGCACATTTCCCACCACCAGTATCTCCATATTCCCTCCTGTACCCCACCCCTATCCTGCCTCTATGGGAGACACTTTTCTTTCTTTCTCCCTTTCTCCTTTTACCATAATGTCCATTATGGTTTGCAGTAAGATACTGAGAGGTTATCATGCTTGTTACTTCACCCTCTTTAAGCATGCAGTTTTTATCCAGAGTGGTTATTTCCAACTATCATTGTCATAGTGGTTCCTTCTCTACCCCCAAATGCCTTCACCCCCATTCTAGGTGTTTTTAGCAATCTCTGATCCTATTCCTTTTTTTTTTTTTTGCTTTTTTGGGTCACACCCGGCAATGCTCAGGGGTTTCTCCTGGCACTCAGGAATTACTCCAGGCGGTGCTCGGGGACCATATGGGATGCCTGAGATCGAACCCGGGCTGCGCGGCAAGGCAAACACCCCACCCACTGGGATATCACCCGGCCCTGATCCTGTTTCTTAAACTTGCACAATCAAGTCTTTTACCAGCTGAAATTGCTTTTCAATCTGAACTGCCTGCCACCTCAATGTTTGCTGCCCATTCTCGTCTCCCTTTTTGTTAAGTACCATGGGCCTGTCTGCTCTGTTTTCATGTCGTCAGTGGTTTTTTTCTCTTTCTGCTTTTTATTTTCTATCCATTTTACACCTGTCCAACCCCAAAATTAATAGAGGCTTGCCTTGGTAATTCAAATTTAGTTTTATTTTGTTTGGGGGTCATAGCTGATGATGCTCAGGGTTTACTCCTAGTTCTGTACTTAGGGATCCATCTCTGGAGGTGCTCAGGAGACCACATGAGGTGCCTGGGAGTGAAACCAGGTTGGCTGTTTGCAAGCCAAGTGCCTTATCCACTGTATTCTCTTCTGCCCAGAAAGCAAATTTTTTTTATTAAAAGTATTTTCTATTTTGGGGGCTACTCCTGGCAACACTCACTGGGCCACCATGGCTACACCTAGCTGTGCTCAGGGACCTTGCAATAGTAGAGACTAAACCCAGTATTTTGTACATTGAAGGCATGTGCATTACTACTTGATTCACGGCTCCTTAACACAAGATTTTATTAGGTGTGTGTCAGTACTGTGGTTCAAAACCAAGAGTTATCATAATGTACTGAAATAAATCTTCAAAGCTTTACTATGGATTATTTACCTGAAAATATTATTGTTTTATTTTTGTCAAAATATCAAGCTATTAAAATAACACAGTGAAGTTCCCCTTTAGTGGAATATCTTCATAGAATAACTCTGGTTCAGAAACTTGGAAACATTATATGATTAGAATTGAGTTGAAAGTACATGAAATTCTTATCTCCCTTTTTAATATCTTTAGAAGTTGTTTTGCCTTAAGATTTTAAAGAGACTATTTGCATGAAGAGTATTTTATATGCTTGTAGTATTTTATATGCTGCAACTGGTGTTGCAGTTGGTTGAGAAATAGCAACTCTTCTGTGGTCTATAGAATGCTGATGAGGAAATGTACTGCAGTAAAAGAGGATGCATAGATCATGCTTATCCCCAGTGTTTTGAGAGAGGGATGGAGGAGGAAAGAAATCAAGGGGATAAGAAGAAGAGAATGGGAAGTAATCGGTGAACAAGGCATCAGGGCTTCAGTTTATACCAGTGATAGGGTGGGTGCTATTGCCCTATATCCAAAACACAAACTCAACTACACTGAAAACATAAAATCTAATCTGCAGCCACTAGAACGTTGTAATGTGCCTGTCAGGTTGATAAGCAGAGATGGGGTGGGAGTTGGGGGTGGTGGGTGAATATGGGAACACTGTTGAAGGGAAGTTGACACTGGTGGTGGGATTAGTGTTGAAGTAGTACATGCCTAAAACTCAATTATCGCTAACTTTTTTTTTTTTTTTTTTTTTGGATCACACCCAGCAATTGCTCAGGGGGATCGGATGGGATGCTAGGACCTGGATCCTCTGTGCTGTTTCTTCAGCATCAGTTATCACTAACTTTGTAAATCACAGTTCTTTTATTAAAACATTTTTAAAAATCATATCTATAGTTATAAGCTAAAAGAGATAGTAAAGCAGGTAGGGCACTTGCCTTGCTTGTGGTTGACCCAGGTTTGATCCTAAGTACCATATATGGTCTCCTTAGAACCACCAGAAGTAATTCCTGAACACAGAGCCAAGATTCAGACCTGAGCACCACCAGATAAGGCTTGAAAGAAAGAGGGAGAGGGCCGGAGCGATAGCCCAGAGGGTAGGGCATTTGCCTTGCACATGGCCGGCGTGCCGCCCAGGTTCGATCCCCGCATCCCATATGGTCCCCCGAGCACTGCCAGGAGTGATTCCCTGAGTGCAGAACCAGGAGAAAGCCCTGAGCATTGCCGGGTGTGACCCAAAAAGCAAAACAACAACAACAACAACAACAAAACGAAAAGAGAGAGGGAGAGAGAGAGAGACAGAGAGACAGAGACAGAGAGATTGAGAGAAAGTAATTAAAATGAACTGTATCCCACTTCATTACTGAATTGAGCTTTACTATGATGTGTATGACTTAGGTTAAGCTTTATTATAAGTGAAAATAATTTAAAAACATTAAGGAGCCAGAGATATGGTACTGTGGGTGGAGAGCTTGCCTTGCATGTGGCCAGCCCAGGTTCAATCTGTAGCATCCTGAGTGACCACCCTCCGCCCACAGCATTGCTGTGAATTATTTCTGAGCACTTTCAGGAGTACCTGTGCCCCCTAAACCAGAAATATTTAAATGAAAGTTTAAAGAACTATAAACACTCTTTGAAATTTTTTATGTGAACTACACATTGGTTTTGTGATGGCACACTTTTACATAGTAGATATTTGATGAATATAAGTCAAATTGAAATTTTACCTCAAAATTCCAGTATCTTTTGAAACTGGAGGTTAGATTGGCTTAAAATGTATCCTTATTTACGTAGTGACTTGTTTTCTTCTGATTGATGATAACTGGTAATATACCACCAAATAAATGGAAATACAGTGATTAGTAATTTAACCCTGGATTGAATAGTCTTGTTACTACTAGTTTATACTCAAATGATGTCATAGTAGCCCTGAACATGGGCAGTGCATCGCTGTAATTCTTTAGATAACCAGAATCCAGTTAATTTACACTGCATTTGGACTCTTGTCTGCATGTGACTGGAAATCTGACTAGCTCTAGTTTAGGCTGAAACAGGAACTGAATAGTTGAAGACATCAGACTGCAAACTCACCAAAACTGTGTGTGGATGCACTTAGGCCTTAAGGATGACTAAGTCTGAGGACTAGAATCTGTTTCTTCTTCCACTTGTCAGACTGACTTTGTGCTTTTTCACTTTATTGTGTTAATTTTTCTGTCCCTGGGTTTGGTAGATTTTTTCTTCCCGTTCACTTGTAAAACTATTAGTCCTGTGGAATAATTGAGATTTAATTGAGTTTGCATAGAGATAGTAAAGTTTGATATGTCTGTCCAGAATTCATATTCTAAGAGGTTAAATTAATTTTTTGAAAATGTGTGATTTTTATGGTAATATTTTCTCCCTTTTGCTGAGGGTATTTTATGTATGTATATGTATATGTATATGTACACACACTCACACATATGTATGTGTATATATGTGTGTGTGTATGTATTTTTTCCTTTTCTCTCTTGATTACCTAATGTGCTAAATGTGCTTTGTTAAGGTGACCCTTCCAAGATTGCTCTTACAAGCTAAAGAGAGGCACTGGATTTTCTAATGTGGTGGAAGAGGCTATATTTAGCTGTTGGTATTTCAAGTTGGAACAGTTCATTCTACAGTGCCTTTAGTTAATGAGTCATCTGGAGCAAATAGACGGCCTCTTGCTTTTTAGGAAGAGTCTGTAGCAAATAATAATAATAATAAGTTAAACACTATGGGAGATTCTCTGCCAAATAACAAATTTAAAATGGAAAATGTTTTGCACTGCATTTTATTGCCCATATGTAAAATAAATGCTAATTAATTCTAATGTATAGAAGCATTTTGCTCATTATTATCTTTAGCTGATAAAAATAAAAAAAATCTGATGTCACATAACAGAAAGAAGTGTTTCCTACCAATTGTCTAGATCGTTAGGAGTCTCAGACAATTGAGAGCCAACATAAACTATTTTGTATGTATCATATGCTGAATATATAGGAGTGATTAAATAATTCTTTTTTTATTTGGGGGCCACACCTGGTGGTGCTCATATCTTAACTTCTGGCTCTCCACTCATAGGTAACTTCTGGGGACCATATGCAGTGCCAGAGATTGAACCCTGGTCTGACACATACAAGGCATGAGGCCAACCTGCTGTTCGATCTCTGAGGTCCCAACAGTGGTCAAATCTTCATGCTGATTGTCAGTAACTAAGGAGTGTATTGTGTATTACATGACAGCATGCTGTCATACTGAATGACTTTTGTTCTTGTGGTGGTTGCTCAGTTTGTGTCCATACTCACCCACACAGTGTGCTGTGGTTGCGGGAGGATGGGGGAAGTGTGGTTGCACACCTGGTTTCTCACACTCTTGATTACAGTGCTCTGGAATTTCTACACTTGACTGTGGCATCATATCTCACACTAGAAGAGTGTGGTACTTATTTAGCTTTGTGGGGTTGATGTCAAGGCAGGAGAAGATGCTATTATGGAGATTTATCCCTGGGTTCTTGAAGTAATGATTTTATTTTTAATTAATTAGTTAATTATTGCTTTTTGGGGAGGCTTGCACCTGGTGATGCTCAGGGGGTTACTCCTGCCTCTGAACTCAGGAATTACTGCTGGCAGTTCTCAGGCACCATATAGGATGCTGGGGATTGAACCTGGGTTGGTTGGACGCAAGGCAAACACCCTACCCACTGTATTATTGCTCTGACCCCATGATTTTTTTAAAAGCATAATTGTGTTGCACCTCCTTAATGACTTCAATTTTTTAAATTGTGGCTTAATGCAGGTAGCATAAATGTATCCTTCTAAGTGCACAGTTTAGTCATATTAAATAAGTGTATTTTATGTGACCCTGTTCATCCTCCATCTAATGACTTAATCTTGTATAACTGAATCATTGTAAGAATTGAACAATAAGTATTTGTACATTCTGCTCTATAATGCCTCACAGATATTGAAGTAAGCAGAATTTTTGTGTTTGACATATTTTATTCAGCATGATATCCATATTATTCATTTATCTTATAGCACACTGGAATTCCTTTTTAAAGAGTGACTTCATTGTCATTCTACACTGTGTGTTGCATATCCTTCCATGTGTACTTGAACTCTTGACTTGCCCTTCCATTTTAGCTGTTATGTAATACCACTATTAACAGGATGCTCGACTATATCTTTTAGACACTGATTTCAATTCTTTTGATTACATAGACAGATGGAAACATTTCTGAATCTTATGACTCCTATTTTTAATTGTTAAAGGAATGCTTATACTGTTTCCCAGAATGTTTGTGTGTTGGGCACCTACCAAAACTGTATAGGGGTTCCAAAAAACTTTTTGTTGGATTATTGGAATTGGATCACACACATGGTTTCATGCTGGTGTTCTTACTTGGGGTACCAGTGATTGTACTAGGCAGAACCAGGTATCACACTTGGCAGTGTTATAAAGTTCTGAAGATCAACTCCCGGCCTCAAACATGAAAAGTAGCCAGTGTTCTGTCACTGAGTCCCATTTTTGGTTTTCTCTGATAACCATCCTGATGGGTTTGAGATAATATCATTATAATTTTGTTGTGAATTTTCCTTATGTTTAGTGATGTTTATTAATCACTATCTCTTGCACTTATTGGCCATTTGTATATGTTCTTTGGAAAAATGTTTATGGAAATTACCCATTTTTGTATTGAGGCCTTTTTGTTCTAATTGAATTTTTTGGAGTTTTCTATATATGTTTTGTATATATTACTCCCCCATTAGATATATAATTTTTAAATTATCTACTTTGTAGGTTGTTTGTTTTGTTCTGTGGTACTGACTTGTGCTTGGTTTGATTCACTTTTGGTCACACCCAGTGGTTCCCAAGGACAACACTCCTGGCTCAGTTCCTGGGGGTTGTTCCTGGTGATGTTCAGGGGACCACATGGTGGCAGGGGATGAGCCTGGGCCTCTTACATTCAAAGCCTATTCTCTGCCTTTTCAAGTGATCTCTCTGGGCCTGATACTTTGTCATTTTCAGCAGTGTTACTTCCTGATATGCCCTCTCTGTTGCTCAGCAAACTGAAAGAAAAGGAAGGAGATGATAGGTGCTCCAGCCTTTGATGACAGGTGCTCAGACAGGTCGTCATGGTCCTGGTGAGGTGTCACATATCATGAATGGTGTTCACTTGACTGTGATGCTTTTCGAGGATAGTGCTCCTTTACTTCAGTGCTTGCATGTGTGCTCACTCAGGTTGAACCCTTTTTTGTAGAGGTGCGCAGGTACATTCTGGTTGTAGTGCTTCCAAGGAATCACTTCTGTGGTCACACACGTATTCATCT
The DNA here is from genome assembly GCA_021461705.1 of Cryptotis parvus. Lineage (NCBI taxonomy): Eukaryota > Metazoa > Chordata > Mammalia > Eulipotyphla > Soricidae > Cryptotis > Cryptotis parvus. The sequence continues at coordinate 53,940 of JAJIBD010008481.1, read as the reverse complement.
AGCATCACACTTCCTTGCTCTGGTACTTGATCAATGGAGATTGCTAACCTTCCCTTGTGGTGATCTCTCTCTCTCTCTCTCTCTCTCACTCTCTCTCACTCTCTCTCTCTCTCTCACTCTCTCTCTCACTCACTCATTCACACACACACACACACACACACACACTTGTTTATGACTGGGAACTGCTTGAGTTCCAGAGATCACAGGTGACAGTGCTTCAGGACTCAGATAACAGGCTGGCCTGGGTCATCCGAGATGCATATGGTGGCACAGGGGATTGAACTTGCAACCTTATACTGGCAGGACAGATCTCGAAGCTGCTGCGCTATTCCCCAACTTCTGGTAATGACTGAACTGTACACAAAAGTTTCTCATTTTGCTGCAGTGCACCTTGTCTATGTTGTTGTTGTTACCTATGCTTTTGTTCTCATACCTAAGAAACCATTACCAAGTTGAGTGCCGTGAAGCTTTTGCTCTCTGTTCTCTATGTTTCATAATTTTAGTACTTATTTGCCTTGCATTAGTTGAGTTAATTTTTATATGTGGTATGAGATAAAGGATTCAGATTCATTCTGCTGCAAATAGATACACATATTTCCTACAACCATTTGTGAAAACTCCATTTTTTTTTCTATGAAGTTCAGTTCTTGGGACATTTGTCAGGTATAATTTTGCCAGAAATGGAAAGTTTTGTTTCAGGGAACTCTTCTTTTTTTTTTTCCATGAGTATCTTTGTTTTTATGAAAGTATGTAATAATAAAAGTATTACTTATTGCAAGGACCTTAAAATTTTCATATAAAATTATCATATAAAAGTATGTAATACTTTTATTAGTGTGGCTTTATAGTAAATTTTGGAATCAGAAGGTATGAATGAAAACTTTAGCTTTGTGTCTTTTGTGTCTTTGAAGATTTTTTTTTTTTTGGCTTTAGGATTCTATACATTTTAAGATACGTTTTTGGTTTCCTTCACAAAAACTATAGAGATGTTGATAATGTGCTTACATTTTATGCCTTTTTCATTGCTTGAGATTTAATTTTTGTATGGCAGCTTTGATAGATAATATCACTTGAGTGAGTTTAGTTAGAAACTGATATAGGAGATCACTGTCTTCCCGTTCATCATCGATTTGCTCGAGCGGGCACCAGTAACATCTCCATATGTCCTGTCTCATGCAAGTAGAGCCCAAGGGCACCTGCTTGCTCCAGGAACATGAAGAGCCTCAAACCATTCCATCAGGTCATGGGAATGAGGTCTATACTCGTGCCCAGCTGCTCATGAGTGCCCAGCTGCTCACGAGGCACCCCGGGAAGGGATGGCGGGTTCTAGCCCTGGCCCGCTACCCCAGTAGAGCCTTGCAACAAGCCAGACGACCCCCCCCACTCCATGAGGGCCTCCATTTTTCCACATCCGGACTTCCCTCTCCTCAGAACTCCACCCAGCAGACCAGACTATCACAGCCCGGCTCATCGAGATCCACCCTGCAGCAGTCTTTGTTTAAATCCAGCCCAGGTATGCTGATCCAGAGACTCCGCAGACATGGGGCAGAGCTGCTACTGGCTCTCCCTGTGCCCAGCTGGCTCCAACAAGCCAGACGAACCCCCACTCCATGAGGGCCTCCATTTTCCACATCCGGACTTCCCTATCCTCAGAACTCCACCCAGCAGACCAGCCTATCACAGCCCAGCTCACCCAACCACAAGCGGCCGCGGTTCATCAATAAATGCTGGACATCAGAGGTGACTGCAAGACTATGCCACCCGCACGGCAGAGCCTGGCAAGCTACCCATGTCGTATTTGAGATGCCAAATACCAGTAACAATTATAGACCTCATCTAGGAGATACCAATTCTAATTTGGCTGCTTTCATTATATGTATCTTGATTGCTTAACTATCCTGATGATACTTTCCTTGTTGTGTTATGTGCCTTGCTATGTAGTGTTCCTTGGAAGAATGTGAGATGGTACGGTGGGATAGAGAAAAGTATCTAGAAAATTTTAAAGTCCTTGCAATAATTTTTTTTTACTGTAAACTGTCTCATTTGAAGTAGACTTGCTACATCTTCTCTGAGCAGAGAATGGTTACATTGCTATCACCAAGATGAGTTCACTTGCTTTTTCTCCCAGAAGTTCATCTGTTGCTATCTATTTCTGTCACAGTTGTGAGCCTAACATTGTCAGTGATACCAAGAATCTCAGTACTTTGTTTACTTTTTTTCATTTACAAAAATCATATGGAATTTCCTGGCAGGGACTCTGGGCCTTCTCTTACCATTTTGGATCTCTAGGTACATAAGAGCTTTCGAGTAGTGATCAATCAGCTATGTTTGAGATGATCTTTGGCTTGTATTTTTTTAAATATCTTCAATGCAACATCCCCAGAACTTACTTTCTGATCTCTCACCTCAGACCTGATTAGACCTGATCTACACAGCCTCTTCTCTGTTTCACTTACGCTTCTGCTTATTCAAACCAAAAGAAATCAAATTTTTCTCCTCCACTCTCTCTCTCCCCTATTTTCTTCTGGTAGATAGTCAATCTTTTCTCAATCCTACTGGCTTCTCTTTAATTGCACCCTGACCCAATCACTCCAATACACGCTGATATATTCATATGCACTTTGAGCCACCATCTGCCTTCATTGTGTTCTCAACACAAGAGACACAAGTCAACTTTTTTAAAAAAAATATAGGAAATATTTTTTAAACATTTCTCTAATTTAACAATTTAATCACACCACACTGAGTGAGGCCAAGCCCCACCAGAGAGGTCTAGGCAGAGGGGGCTCCCACTCCCCCTTACAGTCACTCTCTCTCTCCTGGGTCCTAGAAGAGCAGTAAAGTGCCCGGAGTCTATTTATTTGTCAAGGGGATTAAAAACTCTGCTTGCCTCATGGTACTTTTTGGCCCACACCAGGCAAACAGAAATGGTTTTGTAAAACAAAGTTTTTTTTTTTTCTTTTTTGGGTCACACCCGCAATGCTCAGGGGTTTCTCCTGGCTCTGCACTCAGGAATTACTCCTGGCGGTGCTCGGGGACCATATGGGATGCAGGGGATCGAACCCGAGCCGGCATTGGCCGGCGTGCAAGGCAAACATCACTCTGGCCCCAAACGAAGTATTTTTTTGCAGGTGAAATGGTAGCATTAAAAGTTAGTTGAGAAATATAATTAGAAAAGACCATTCATATGGTGGATGGTTTTAGAATTAATACACAAAGAAACATTTCAAAGTGATGAATTAACAGTATTATAAATGGAGTACAGCCAACATGTCAAGACTGGGACAACGAGGCTTATTCCAAAAATCAAAGGAAGGTTCAGAATTAGAAAATCTGTGACTCTGACTTACAAGGCTCTTTCAGCTGCTTTCCAGAGGGTTTCCCGGCTTCGAACAGCTCCCGGCCATGAACTCTGCAATCTGTGACCGAGCCGCACCTTCTCCTGTGATGTCTGATCTTTTACAAGCTTTTCCTTACTGGGGTACTCTTCAATCAGTCCACGAATACCATATGGAGCTTTCTTATATCTTTTAGTTCCTCTTTTATCACAGTTCATAATTCTTCATGTTGAACTTGCCTGTTCCACATACTGTGTGGTTTTAATCTTTTGATTGGACTTAGACCAGTGCACAATATTAATATATTTCGGAAGAAATTTTATTCGGTTGTTTTTTATGGATTGTAAAAAAACACATTTGCAAAATTCAACATTCATTCTTCTCTTATTAACTTTTTATGAATTGAAGTATAGCACACATAGAAAGGTATACAAATCATAAGTGCACGGCTGAAAGAATTACCTCAAAGTAAACATACTTGTTTAACCACCATCCAGCTCTAGAAATAGAATTTGGCCAGCAGCCCAGAAATAACCTTGAGCGCCTTCCTTCTCCCCAAAGGTATCCACTCTCCTGACTTACAACACCAGAGTTAGCCTTCCTGTCACTTTTTATTGACTTTGGTTCTCAGGTTTATCTTACTGTGATTTATCCACATTATTGTATATAGTAGGCTTTTGTTCACTTTTTTTTCTGGTCCTATTGTATAACCCCATTTTAACTTAATTTTACAATGTAGTATTCATAAATAGTTGTTTTGTTTTTCGGTTTGGCTGTATTGGAATTAATGCCAATAGTGAACATTCTTGTGTGCATCTTGAGGTCTCTATATATATTTCTTTTGCATTCTCTGTAAGAAATTAGATCCTGGGTCACTAGGTATGTTTATCTTAAGCTTGCTATTTACCATCAAAAAGAGTTGGCAAGAGCCAGAGCGATAGTCCAGCGGGTGGGGCGTTTGCCTTGCACGCGGCCGGCCCGTGCCAGCCCGGGTTCAGATCCCCGGCATCCCATATGGTCCCCCAAGCACCGCCAGGAGTGATTCCTGAGTGCAGAGCCAGGAGAAACCCCTGAGCATCGCCGGGTGTGACCAAAAAAAAAAAAAAAAAGTTGCCAAGGTTTTTATTCTCATCTATGAGACAGAGTTCTAGTTGTTCTAATATTTTCAGTTTTCAAAAAATGTTTTTTATGATGTTGGTATGAGTAGTTGTATTTTATTATAATTTTATTTTTATTTTCTTCACTATGACCACTAATGAAGTTCATTGCCTTCTTTGTGAACTGATTGTTTCACTTCTCTCCAGTTGCCTATAGGATGTTTAATGATTTTTGTTGATTCACAGAAATTCCCTCTGTGTTCAGGTTATGAGAAATTTGCTTGACAGATGACATCTTTACTCAAACTTCTCTCTCTCTCTCACACACACACACATGTACACACATCTTATTTTTATTTATTTTTGGATTATAGTATAGAGAAGAAACCTGTTTCTTTTCTGTGAAAGTGAATTTTCTAATAATACTGACATTGGTCTCTTCTCTCCTCATCCCTCCCACTCACTCTGCTCCTCCTGTTTCCTATTTCTCCTCCTCTTTCTTTTTTTCTCTGGAGCAATAGCACAGCGAGTAGGGCATTTCCTTACCCAGCAGCCGACCAAGGTTCAATCCCCAGCATCCCATATGGTCTCTTGGGCACCGCCAGGAGTAATCCCTGAGCTTTGCCAGGTATGATGCAAAAAGCAAACAATAAATAAATGAATAAGAAAATAAAAGCAAGGCTCAGGGACTCCCATGGCCACTCCCTGTGATATTCAGCCCCTTTCCTGCTGTGGCTTAGATGAAGCAGTTCCACCACGTCCACCCCTCCACGCCACAGTTCCACCATGTCCACCCCCTCCACGCCTCAGTTCCACCACGTCCACCCCCTCCACAACGCTGAAATCTTCCCCAGCTCGTGCTCCATCCCATTTGAGCTTTTGTCCCTGCTCCAAATATGGAGTTTTCTATATAGGAATGTTCTATTATGACTTTTTCTACCTATTTCTATCTCAGCTGTGGTGATATTTGTATTCATATATTTTTAAATCACACATAGTCTCTATCACAATACCCTTATTTATAATAACATTTCTTCAAGGTTCTTGTTAAAGCTGGAGCCATAGTACAGTGACTGGGGTTCTTGTTTGCCTTGTACACGGCTGACCCAGGTTCAGTTCCCGTCATCACATATGGTCTCCTCAGACCCACTATGAGTGACCCAGGAGTGTGTTCGCTTTATTGTTAAAAAAATATTTTAACTTTATTTACAGACTGTGATTTACAAAGTTGTTCACAGTACAACTGTTTATAATTATTAAATATGCCAACCAAAGTCCCACCCACCAATGTGCCCTTACCTCCACCAAAGACCTTTGTTTTCTACTCCCCTTCCCATGCCTGTTCCCTTATTAGGCACTAATCATAATGCTTTTTACAACATGTATCTCAGAATGATATTGCTAAATTCATGACATTCCAGGGGCCGGAGCCATAGTCCAGCAGGTAGGGCGTTTGCCTTGCTTGTGGCCGACCTGGGTTCGATTCCTGGCATCCCATATGGTCCCATAAGCACAGTCTGGAGTAATTCCTGAGTGCAGAGCCAGGTGTAACCCCTGAGCATCTCCAGGTGTGACCCAAAAAGCAAAATAAATAGATAAATAAAGTCATGACATTCTTGTCAGGAATAAGACCTGAGCACTGCTGTGTGTAACCCCCTCTCAAAGGCAAAACAAAAAAGATCTTTATTTCAGAGGTTGGGGACCATACCTGGCCATTGTTTGGAGCAGTTGTTGCCTAAGTAGAATCTGGAGCCTCCTGGTGTAATCTCCTGAGCCACATCCCTGCTTTATTATCTGTGATCTTGACTTATCAATAGAGAGAATCTGTAGAGATGTGCACTTGTGCCTTCTGCCAATGATATTGATTATTTCTTTGTAAGGGTTCTTCAGTTTTATTGTTCTTTGTAAAGGACCGACTTTAGCTTGTTTTTCCCCTGTAGGACATGCTTATTTTCTAGCTTGCTTTGTTTTTCACATTGAGCTGATATGTTTCTAATTCTTCTTTACTTGGGCTTAATTTGCAGGGGTTTCCTTTATATCCTTGAAATGTATGGGTTGACCATTCAAATTTTTATCTGTATCAAAATTTGCTTAAAGGCAGGTGACAGGACCTGGGAGATAGTACAGCTGGGGAATGCTCTTAACACACCCAGGTTGATTCCCAGCATCTTATATGGTTCCCAGTGCCCTCCCAGGAGTGTTCCTTGAGTGTAGATTCAGGAGTAATCCCTGAGTATTGCCAGGTATGGTCTGAAAACAAACAAGACAGATGAAAATTCACACTTTAATTACAATTGTCAATATATCAAAATACGAGCTTACTTTAATCCGTGACTAATAATTTCTAGAAATAATTTAATAATTTCTAGAAATAGGACCACAGTTACCTATTAATGAGTAATATCTGTAAACAGATGACAATTGGAAAAACAAATATTGGGGGGCCGGAACAATAGCACAGCGGGTAGGGCGTTTACCTTGCACACAGTCGACCCGGATTTAATCATCGGCATCCCATATGGTCACACGAGCACCACCAGGAGTAATTCCTGAGTGCAGAGCCAGGAGTAACCCCTGAACATTGCTAGGTGTGACCCAAAAAAGCAAAACAAAAAAAAATTAATGGTAGCTAAACCTATAAAGAATGTTTAGCATCCCATAAGACGTATGAAAAACAAATAATTATAGTAACTCCTATGTATTATATACTGCTGACAAGAATATAGAAAATAGGCATTTTCATTATGTGATGAGACTATAAATTGCCACAGTCACTTGGTGGGAATTTATCACTTGTATCACTTGTCTTGTTGTTCATCGATTTGCTCGAGCGGGCACCAAAAAATACCATAATTTGTATATATAAGAATGTTTGTCTATAATAGTACCCGGGAAAGCAGAAAAACAATAGAAAACTAAATATTTATGCTAGAGCTTAGGTTGCAGCTATGCAGTGGATAATTATAAAGCTGCTAAGAAGACCATAGGGGCTGGTTGTTGTGGAATGAGCTCTAGGAAAGGTAAGTTTCTGGGGTTTAAAATATATATTAGATAGACAGACAGACAGACAGACAGAAACATGGACACACAAATATTTTTTATGCACACATGCAATTATATACATACCTAAGTGTTTTAAAAAATATTGTTGGTAAAGTATTGGGGTTTTTAGGGGGTGTGTTGAGCCATATCCAGAGATATCTCTGGATATCCATATCCAGAGATGCTCAGGGGGTTACTTTTGGCTCTGCACTTAGGAATTACTACTTCCAGATGTCAGGGGACCATATGAGATGCTGAGGATCAAAGCAGGGTCAGCTTTAGGCAAGCCAAGTGCCCTACTGCTGTGCACTATCTACTCGGGCCCTGGTAAAGTATTTTATGTGCTTGGGTTTCTAAATTGCCTTTATGTCTTACATCAGGTAACTTCTTAGAGCGTCCTTATGTTTATGTACTTGTGCTAACTTTATTAGATATTTAATGTAGGCCAGTTACTATTTTTGGTTATGTTTTGGTTATTTTTATTTCCTTTCCTGTTGGTGGGTGAATCCCCAGTGGTGCTTAGAGGGTCCGGGGACCCACCAGTGGTTCTCAGCCTACTGGGCCGTGGGTTTAGCAGAAGGGCTGGAGGAGGCAGATCCTAGTGATGTGGCGCCAGGAATCGCTGGGTTGGGTGCATACAAGGTGATCACCCTAACCTTTCTCTGTACTATCTCCTGGCCCCCACATTGTATTTTGTTTTATTGTAATTTCATAGAAAATAGCAGCTATGAATCACGTTGCTTGCACATTTTATGCTACATTTTCTATCGGTACGTTGAGTGTCCTACAGTTGGTATCTTATGAATGCAAATTGGAACAAGTTGGCGCTTTTGTCTTACTGTTTTAAAACTTATTCATTCATTATCTTTGATGATCCCTTACATAGGCCAGTGTGGAAAGTAGGCTCAGATAGCATTAGCTTATTTACATATTATAGAAAAATGAACAGAGCCCAAGTGAATGAATAAATGGTTTCTCTAATTCAGGGGTTGGCAAACTAGCCTGTAGGCCAAATCTGTCCTACCACTTGTTTTTGTGTGATCTAGAATAATGCCTTTTTAATTTGTCAGTGATTGGAAGAAAGGAGTAGTATTTTATGACATGAGAATGACATAAAATTCAAATTTCAGTACTCACGATTAACATTGATGAGAAGTGTTCCTACGCACTCCATTATGTATTGTCAGTCGCTGCTTTCCCACCCCTATTGCAGAGTTGAGTAGTTGCAATGAAGATTCAAGGGAGGCATTCTCATTTGCTTCATACTGCTGCTGGGCACAGCACATATCTCAGCAATGCAGATTTATTTCAACAGTATTTCGAGCACCACATGAATTGCTGTGCCACTGTAGTTTTTTATACTAGAAATTATTCTTCATTTAAAAACAAAAAAGGAAAAATGGAGCCAAAAGGGGGACAGTGAATCTCTGAATTCTTTTACCAAATTAGATGCTTGAATAATGGGCTGCTTGTGCTCTATTGAAAAATAAACTATACATTGCCATATTCAGACTTAGCTTTCACAGTATTTCAGACTCATAAAAACAGTAGTTCCCTTTAAAGAATTAGAAAGTGAAAATGTCACAGTAGAGCTTTCTCTTGCACACACATGTGTATACATGTGTACACCTAGTGAGATTGGGCATAGCTCAGAGGCACTGGATGATCACTTGAGTACTAGGGATCCACCCTTGAGTATGGACCTGGGAGAAGCCAATGAGCACAAGCAGATGTGACCCCAAATGAAAAGTAAAGAGGGCCGGGAGATAGTGCAGGAATTAGGGAATGTGCAAGGCTGGTTTGATCCTGGCATCATATGTTTCCTCCTATGCCCCAAGTATCATGGCAGTGGCATTTGTGGTCCCTGGTATCTGCAGGGCCTGCCTGGGCAATAAGGAATTCGTGGGTCCTGGTACTGAACCACCTGTCTGGTTGGTGGAGCTTACAGTTGACTCCTGTTAGCCAAGTAGAGAAACCATCACCAAGGCAGAGTTGGTTGTCCTACCTTTAATTGTAGTAGCTATAGAAATGTGTTTAGAGAAAATAAATTTGTTTTAGGCCATTAGCTTTTCCTTGACAAAAGTTACTTTAAGAACCCAGGGCATTGGTAGGAACATCAATAGTCAATTAAAGAAGATAAATGATTTTGAATGGTTTCCCTTGACTCTTGGTGAGTCAACAGATGTTTACTCACAGACTCAGATGTTTAGTCAGAGAGATAATACAGAGTATCAAGTGCCTAAAGAATTAGCCTCTTCAAAATGGCTGTGGAAAACAATTGCAGGCAAGAATTATTTTCAAACTTGTAGAGACCATACTATTTTGGTACAGTCTGACGTGGGATCTCTTCACTTATAACTGATGGTGGTAAAAATGGACCAGTGTTAAGGGCCAGTGCAATGGCTCAGTGTGCTGGATGCTTCGAGACGCTTCAAGCTCAATCTCCTACACCCCACGCTTCCCGGTTCCCAACTGGAATTAGCTCTGATGCACCACTGAATATAGCCTAGAATTTTTGAACTCAAGGTAAAGAGCCCAAGTTGTCTAGCTCGAAAGTTCTCTTTAACTGCTTTTTTTAAAGCATGGAGTGGTTTTGAAGATTACTTTTTCTTTAGTCTTTATCTTGTTTCTAAATCAGACTGATATTACTTCTTAATCAGGACACCAAGTAGCACTCTCGCAGATGCATATGTAAAGCATGCTGAGAGTCACCCAAGAGCAGGTAAGAACTGAAAGTCACCGGGAATGTCAAGCAACTTTCTTTACGTCTCATTAGGCCAGAATGAAAACAAGAAGCCATGTTTGTAGTGGGCACATTGAATTTAAAATTCAAACATTTCTCTTCAGGCTTTGATGTAATGGTAAAGGAAAACTTCCCTTTTCTTGTAATCCTCTTCTACAGTGAAGTGGGGTGCAGTGCAGGCCTCCCTACCACTTAGAGCTGTGTGCAGTGCAGGCCTCTTAGTGCAGTGAAGTCCTCCCTATCACTTAGAGCCGTGTGCAGTTCAGTCCACTTAACAGTGTAATGCAGTCCTTTCTACCACTTAGAGCCGTGTGCAGTGCAGGCCTCTCTACTACTTAGCTTTGAGTTGGAATCTGTCCATCTGCAGTGCACTCACATGCTTAAAGCCAGTATCAGGAGATACCTGTAATGAAGATTCATAAGTGTATAGTCAGTGATGACCATGCCCTATTAAATTCATACACTTTGGATTCCTCCGTATTGGTCTTGGTTACTGTGGTAGGGTTGGTGTGCGTGTTTGGTGTGCACACACCCACACATACATAAAGGATACGTTCAGAGTTGAAAAATGTGAAATTCACTCTACAGTATTAACAGATGAACATTTGTGACTTTTGATTATAGGAAGTACTAACTTTGAATCAGTTCCATGAAACAGTATTTCCAGCAAAGAATTAGGTTCTTCTCAGTAGAACTAAATTATAGATTAGAAAAAGAATAAAAAGTATTGCTAAATTATATTCTTAATTTCATTAGAAAAATATTTCAAATTGTCTTGTTTTACACCAACATAAGTATTATCCTTGACTACTTCATTTACAAAGCCTAAAAATATTTACTACCTGGTTTTCTACAGAGTATTCTTTTTTCTCTTTTCCCTCCTTGAAAGACTAATTTCATGTCTAATCAGAAACTCATTGGAATGATTGTCCATTATTCTCATTTTAGAGTGGTTGTATTTAGAGAATGCAAAAAAAATTCAAGGTTGAAAAATTAATTGTCTGCAAAATGTAATTGATTTTTTTTGTGTTTTGGAAAGAGAGTACCTTATGAGTTATGACAGAGAGCAAGTCTTGGAGGTTTCCAGCAGCAAATAAATATACTTCTGAAGTACTTGAATACATTTGAAATTCAAGGTCTTGACTTTTTAACTCAAAGAACCACTGGATGACTACATGCATAGTAATTGCTTTAACCCATGTGCTCTCTTTCTATGATCTCAGAAATTTCATTTTAAATACTGTGAGACTTAAATATTGTGAGTTTTTGGATGTTATGTGTCATGCTTTGATGCATCATATGTCATAAGTTTTGGCACATAATCTCTTGACGAAAACAAATTTCATATTAGCGTTTTCTTAACTTGATGCAAGATAACTATACAGTGTTGAGGCCAGAGCTGTGGTTCAGTGGTTAAGGTTCCCTGCAGCTGGCTCCAGGTCTGTCCTTGGTACCGCATTTGATCCCTCAAGCACTGTCATTTACAGAAAGCCCTGAGCTTCACCGGCGTACCAAAATCCAATTAAACAAAGAAAGAAGAAATAGGCATCTTCAATTTTTCAACACAGAATAATTCATCTATCTCTATTCTCTCTGATATTTTATTATTATTCACTGAGAACTTCCAGGTGGGGAAATAGCTTTTTTAGTGAAAAAAATTTTGTATTCTGACACCATTACCTATAAGCAGTTACCTAGGATGATTAATAGTTACTTCTGGGTGCTAAGATCTCAATGAAATTATATTCTCATGATTATTTTGGAATTAAGTCCTGTATACTTTACAACTGGGTCCTTAGTGTTTATTTTAAAATTTTCCTTTTATGGGGCAATTTTGTCTCTTGGCATGTTGCTTCTGAATTATAGTTCTCTTTTTTCTTTTTTTAAAGTCTGTTTATATTCAGTGGGATTAAAAACACACTTCCACTTTTAGAGCAGATTTATCTTTTACCCTTTAGGCTGTTCTTAGAGCTCTTAAGAATGAATATCTTAAAATATTCCCCAGATGTTTTAAACTTCCAGGATCTTGTGGTTTTCTTTATTGGAATCTCTGTAGTATTTGCAAGATTAAAGAAAACATCCCTTTAGTATCCAAACACTTTTCCTATTGGTTTGGAGGTCTTTTGTTTCAAAGAAAAGCAAAAGATAAAGCTTTTACATTGATACACTTTCAAAGTCCTTGCAAAAGTGGAAATTGGATTTGCAATAGCAGAAGGTAAAATACTGTGTTGTAAGGAGTTTTGAATCAACATTATTGTGTGGTTAGTATTAGTTTTATACATCTGTTACTTCTGGCTCGTTTAGTAGGTCATGCAATAGGCTTTAGTTTTAATCACTCAGTAAAGTAGGCACTGAGAATAATTTGCCTCAAACATTTTCTAAAATGTTGGGAGGTTTGAATTAAAAAATAAATTTTTTTTGGAATTTAAAAAATTGAAAGATGTCAGTCATTTAATTCTTTTTTAGAGGATAGTGTAATTCTCTGCAAAAGCAGCAAGTTACTCTTATATGATTGCAAATAGTTGGTGACATTTGTTTGAGCACTTGCTGTTATCAAGGCAATGGTATGATCCTCACAAGAGCTTGGTAATATTATGGTAATTGGAAGAAAGATAGGAAGAAATTAAGAGGGAAATGATGTTTTATGTACATGCATGTCTATTTCCTCCCTCATCTTGAGACTGATAGAGGAAAACAGAGCGCACATGATTTGACTTGTTTGGAAATCATTTGATGTTTTCCTTATCAAATAATATATATAAGTGCTAATTTAAGATATGACTACAGTGAAGTTTCTAATAACAATGTTCCATGTTTATTAAGTTCTTTTGCATTTCCTTTCTATCAATAAGTATCTTTGTACACTGGCAGTTTCCAGCTCAGTGGTTATTTCTTTTTTTTTTTTTTTAACATATTGATCACTTGATCACTTGACATCCCATTATTCGTCAATTTGCTCGAGTGGGCGCCAGTAACATTTCCATTTGTCCCTGTCACGTGCCAGTGTAGCCCAGTGGCATCTGCTTGCTCCAGGAATACGAAGAGCCTCAAACCATTTGTTCAGAGCCTTGACGAAGAAACCTGAACATCTTATAGGTGGGCGGCCACGTGATCTTTGACATCCTGTGGGATCCAGTCAGTAATGACTCTAGTCCAGTGGACTCCAAGTCGCATTACATGTCCAGCCCATCTGATTTTTTGATGACTTGGCAAACGAGACAGCGTCATTTTTTACATATTAAAGAAATTTTTCCATAAAATGTATACAGAATGGTAATATGTACTTTTTGCTTGCTTTCGTTTTGGGGGCTACACCCAGTGGTGCTCAGGAGTTACTCCTCATGATGCTCAGGGGACCATATTGGATGCCAGAGATAGAATTTGATCAGCCACAGTGCAAGCACCCTATTCGGCCCCCACCAACAGCAGAAAGACTTTCATTGAATCCTTCCAGTTTACCCCCTTTTTTTTTTTTTTTTTTTTTTGCTTTTTTGGGTCACACCCGCAATGCTCAGGGGTTACTCCTGGCTCTGCACTCAGGAATTACTCCTGGAGATGCTCAGGGGACCATATGGGATGCCGGGGATCGAACCCGGGCCGGCATAGGCCGGCCTTGTGCAAGGCAAACACCCTACTCCGCTGGACTATCATTCCGGCCCGTTTACCCTTTAATTCACTCATTCTACATATTTTTTGAAGATATATTTGCCCAGTCAAACACTATCCACAAGTATTACAGAATGTAAAAACCATAAGTGGTTTTAAATATTATGCTGTATAATCGAGGAAGTCATATTAAAAATTTCAAATTGTTAAATTACTTGCCCCTTGTCAGACAATTAGGTAAGATGAAATTAATGCCATACTTGTGTGACACCAGGGCCTTGGTTTTCAGTGATTAGGGAAGGAATGCTATATCTATTTTGATGACTTGAAATTCAGAATGTCTTTTGTTGCTCTTGTTTTAGGACCATTCCTACCTGTATTCAGGACTTATTACTAGTTCTGGGCTTAGAGATCACTCTTAGCTGGACTTGGTGGACCAGATATAGTGCCAGGGGTTTAACTGGGGATCAGCATCATACAAGACAAGTGTGTCAACCCCTGTATACCTCTCCATCCCTGAAATCATGTTTTGATCATGTTTTATATCAAGTTTGTCTTATATGTCCTTATTAAGGAAATTGTGTTAGCTGTTTCTTCTTAAACTCTTCTGATACATGGCTTCCTTTTCTCTCTGCTGGTGCCTTTTCCTCTTAACTTTTTTTTACTCTACCCAGCTTTATTCTCTGAATGCATCTTGTGTGTTACCATTGATGTCTTTGGGATTTTCCTCTTTAGGATATCTGACTTTTTTTTTTTTTTTTTTTTTTGCTTCTTTGGGTCACACCTGGCAATGCTCAGGGGTTACTCCTGGCTCTTTTGCTCAGGAATCACTCCTGGTGGTGCTCGGGGACCATATGGGATGCCGGGGATCAAACCCGGGCTGGCATGGGCCTGCCGCGTGCAAGGCAAACGCCCTACCCGCTGGGCTATCGCTCTGGCCCATATCTGACATTTTTATGCCTGCTTCTGAATATTTTTAATCAAGTTAGGTAAGTTTAGAGTCATTGTTTCTTAAAATATTTTTTTACACTAAATACTTCCTCTTTTTTGATACTCTTATGATATAAATGATAGTTCTTGATTCATCAGAATCTGACTCTTCATTTTTAAAAAAAATCACATTTCTCTCTGTGGTTCAGACTGGAACATTTTTATTGATCTCTTTTCAGGTACTGAGTTATTTCTATTTTCTTCGTTTTGCTGCTGAGCCCATCTAGTGAATTTAAAGTTTTTGGTTACTGAGTTTTGATTTGATCTTCTTTATCGACTCTATTTTTGGGAATGGAGCAGGGACACAGTGGTTGTGCTCAGGACTTACCCTGGCTCTGTGCTAAGGGATTTCCCCTGCCAGTGCTCAGGGGACCATATATGGTTCCAGGGATGAGCCTGGGCTGGCTACATGCCAGGAAAGTGCCCCCTGCTGCTGTACTATCTCTCTAGCCATATATACTTTAATTTTGAATAAGTTTTTAGTTCATTTTACATGTGTCAAGAATCCTGGTACTTGGTGGTTTGAGGTCCTCTCATGAAAGATCCTGAATTTCATCTAAAATGGACTCTCCCTTTAAACCTTCATCTAACTCATCAGTAGACATAGAATTAGTTAAGTTTAAATGAAATCAGTGAATTCTTAAATTTATATTCAACTCATTCTAGGTGAATGAGTTGAATTCGAAACTGCAGTTATTCTAGGTATTTCACTTATTCTTAAGAATAATTTTAATTATTCAATTTTTCATTCTTTGATCTAACTTAGTAGTATCCTTTGTTTTCTTAAAAATATTATCACACTGACTTTGAAGTTCTTCATTTTCCGAGGCTGAACTATTTCTTAGAAAATTTTGCTCTTGGGCCGGAGCGATAGCCCAGTGGCATTTGCGTTGCACACTACCAGCCTATGCCGGCCCGGGTTTGATTCCCGGCATCCCTATGGTTCCCTGAGCACCGCCAGGAGTAATTCCTGAGTGCAGAGCCAGGAGTAACCCCTGAACGTCGCCGGGTGTGACCCAAAAATAAAGAGAGAAGAGAGAGAGAGAGAGAGAGAGAGAGAGAGAGAGAGAGAGAGAAAAGAAAAGAAAATTTTGCTCTTTATTTTTGTTGTATTTTGATCTATTTATTTTACCTCTTTGCATAGATATCAGTTATTATTTTCTAGACATTTAATTTAAGAATTAAATTTTAGGTTTATGATTTTAGGTTGTATCTTTTATCAGTGTGACCAGAAGATTTCTCCATGGTTAACTGAGTCAGAGTCTGAGAGACAGATCTGCCCACGTCTGTCATTTGCCTTGCACACCGCAGACCCATGGCTATATTCTTAGTTCTCCTGAGCACAGCCAGGAGTGGTCTCTGAGCACTGTCGGGCTTGACCCAAGCCTCTTCCCAGCCCCACCTCAATGAAATTGAGGATTATTGAGTACAATAGGTTCATTTAATCTCACTTCTTATCTCTAAATAACACCTCCTTGGGCCCACTTTTCTTGACTGTTCTTAGTTTCTTTTTTTTTTTAAGTCTGTTTATTCTTTGCAAGTTCTCCCTGACTAGAGGAGCACTTTCTGCTGCTCAGGTGATTTTGCTTTGCCATCTCGCTTACCTGCAGTTTCGAATTCAGAAAACGCGCTGTGTGGCAGAACAGCTGTATATTATTGTAGATTCCCCAAATGTCAGATGTTGCCTCCCAAGCCCCTGCTACTGACTGCAGGTTCGACAGACTACAAAAACTGCAACCAGTTCTAGCTGGCTCCCTGAGCAGTTCTCACCTCCTGGGAAATGGATTCTTGATGCATCTATAAGTTGACGCCCTGGATGACTCACCTGACGTTTCCAGTTGCTGTGAATTAAGGTGTTGGGCTAAATTTATGCTTTATAGTATCATAAAAGTTTCATTGAATCATTGAATTGCCCTATTATGTTTTGGTAAAAGTTTTGCATGTTTGATGTGTGTTTCTGATGTGAGCTATTTATTTAAAATTTGGGGGCTGGAGCAATAGTAGTGGGGGTAGGATTGGGTGCTTGCCTTGCATGCAGCTGACCTGGATTTGGTTTCTGGTACCCCATAGGAGCCCCCAAACCCACCTGAAATGCCCCCTCTGCACAGAGCCAGGAGTAAGCCCCAAGCATAGCCAAGTGTGGCCCCAAAGCAAACAACAAATGAAAAACCTTAAAACTTAGTGGACAAAAGTGATTAATTGTTGCCTAAATAAACGCTCTATCTCCATATCAGTTCCATGTGTTCCTAGAATTTTTGGTGATTACAAAATGAAACCATTACAAACCATGGGTTCTGTGATACAAATAACATCTGACATCCAAACCATGGACTCCGTGATGCAAATAATATCTGAAAGCGGGCCATTCAAGGAAGGGGAAAGTTTAATCTGTTTTGGAACTGCTCGTAGACATATGGATGATCTTCTCAGCTGGCCAGGAGATCGGACATACGTTTCCATTTCAGAGCCATTGTCCTACAGAAATTCTCTTTTCCTCACTCGTGGTTTTTAAGTTTAAAAACTGCATGTCAGGCAAGTGTACTATTTAAGAAAAAAGGTAAAAATGGCTTAGTGAAACTTGATGGGTTTTTATTTTTGAGGGGGCGGAACTCCCACACAAAGCAAAGGAGGCCTGTGAGCTACCCACCACTGATACTTGGCCAAATGGTTCAATGGCGGGGCCCAGCGGTGTGAAGCTGCTGTACCCAGTGGTGCTCGGAGTCTCCAGGGCTACAGCTGGCGGTGTTTGGAGTTTACTTGGTTCCAGAGATCAAGAGTCAGGCCCCTGCCTATCAGGCACTTGTTCTAGCTTCTTGAGCTCTTGCCCAGCCCATGTTTTCATAATGAGTAGGAGCCTGATGCAAACTAGGCATCTGAATTTAAGAATAATTTCTTGTATTTTAATCACTGACATACAAAGTAGTTTTCAACAATATTTGATTATCACATGCAATAAATAAAGCTGTCAGTCAATCCTCAGGGTTATAAATGGAAATAATTAAACCTTAAAACACTTTAGAATTGAGTAAGGAGTTATCTAAACAATACAGTCTTAAAACTACTTTCTTATCAAAGAAAATAAAATTAGAGGTTGGAGAAATACCTTTAAATTACAGTCCTTATGAACTAATAGCTTAACCTTAATTTTGAATGACTGTTACTTTTTCCATCTTTTTAAAATATGCTTAAATATAAACACATGTGGAAAATGTTCTTTTGGCTTTTATCAAACTGACATTTAAGTGAATTTTTTTTCAACCTCACTAAACATTTGTGGTAAAAGATTTCAAAGCTTTGAGTCTTACAATTTGCCTATGGATTTTTTCCCCCTGCGTTATTCTATTAACATTTGGTCTTAATAAGTATAACCTGTTTAGAATTACTGATGTTTTTTCATTTATTATTTGTTTAGATGAGAGTTTAGGAAAGAACTTTGTCAAAAAACCCAACTTGGCAGTAAAGAATGCTTTCTTCAGGATGTTATTCTGCCCTGCCTCCAGCCCTTCACTTTACTGTGAAGATTTTGCTTGTTCTTTATCACTTCACATGTCTTCTTGGAGGAAATGTTCAAGATTACTAATTTTTGTTTCTATGCTGTGGTCGTCTTAGTGCAATGTGAGATATTCTTTATCTTCTGAAGTTTGTTGAGTTCTCAATCAGCCTTTTTCCCCTAGACTAGGATGAAAGAGTGGATATAGTTACTGCAAAAGTGGGAAGTAATTACCTTAAACTAGAACTAGAAATTGTAAATGGTGGTTTGTGGGTATTTTTCTGTTTGTAATTTTTATTTATGTATTTTTTCATGTAAGAATGATTGGTTCTAAATTATAGAGTATCATCATGAAATGAAATCCTTATTTCAAGTAATGTTTTCCTCATATCAGGTAACAAGAAAATTCCTCATTAAACTTTAAATTCTTTAATTTCCTGTCTTTTTTCCCCCCCATATATTCTTTTTCTTTTCTTAATTTTTTGTCTGGCGTTTTGGAATATGTCTTCTGGATATCTTCTGGACTGTGTCTTCTGGATAATCTTTTAATATTTTTATAATATTATAATGATATTTTAGTTATAGGAAGCTTAGGGTGTACAGTGGTTAGAGTGGTACAGGGCTTATGGCCGATACCTATCATGTAGCCAGCCTGGTTAGATTCCTGGTTAGATTCCTGTCGTAGTGTGCCCCCCAAACATCGCTAGATACAGCCCCTAAAGGTCCCCGCACTGCCACGGTGGCCTGGGTGTCACCAGCATCACAGGCTGGTGCAGCACCACATGCTCACACTCTTGTATTGATCCACAGTCACAGATGGCTGAGAATTTGGGATGGGACCCCGTGCCTGCTGAACACCACTTGGATGCCCACAACTCTGAAACCAATAATAACAAGGCAATCTTGAGTCTCTCATGCCAAAGTAATTCATTAGATTCAGGCCACGAGGTATTTTATTCAAAGTGTACTTTCCTAAAAGTTTTAGAGTACCGCGGCTGAAGACACAGTATTTGCAGGCCTGGGTTTGTACTCCATGTGGCCCCTAAGTTCCACCAAGAGTGATCTCTGAGAGAGCCAGGAGTAGTAAGATTTGCACAGCAGGGTGTGTTCCAGCCCCCTCCCCAGATTGGTTTTTACATTTCTGAAGAGTTTCATAATTATTGGATAATTTATCACTAATTAAAGGTGAGAGTGGGCCGGGCAATAGCCCAGCGGGTAGGGCGTTTGCCTTGCACGCGGCCGGCTCATGCCGGCCCGGGTTCGATCCCCGGCATCCCATATGGTCCCCCGAGCACCGCCAGGAGTAATTCCTGAGTGCAGAGCCAGGAGTAACCCCTGAGCATTGCCGGGTGTGACCCAAAAAAGCAAAAAAAAAAAAAAAAAATTAAAAAAAAATAAAGGTGAGAAATTCATTGGAAGCCTGTTAACCTGGGCTTCAGTAGGTAAAACACTGGAATTTCCTCAACCTGACTCACAGTACCTGCATCCTAAAATTGCTAGAAGACAGAATTTGAATTTCTTATAAGTAGAGGAAATAGTCTTACTTCCCTTAACCATGTCTGTGCTTTAGGAGAGACCAGAGACAAGAAGTGTGAAGAGTGGAGAACAGACATAAATCAACCGTCAAAAGCAGAAGCCCAGCCCAGATCCTAACAAATGATTTGAATATGTTGTGTATTTGTATATTGTACAGTTTGTATATTATGTATTATATATAATGTATATTTGTCCATTGTACATGTTATATGCTTGGACATGCAGTATAGGTCAGGCCCTCTTCTCAATGACCTGATCCTGGGGTTTTTTTTTAATTATTTGTTTCTCTTTTTCTATCATGGAAGTGGCTTGTCTAGTAGACAGTTAGCCTGTCTTTGACCTCCATGCATAATAGAAGACAAGAGATATAGGGTGAAAAGGGAGTTAACAAGTAAGGAGAAAAACAATGCCTTTGTATTGTGTTGAATTGGAATTAGAGATTTTCATATAAAATCATAAAATCCAGTGATTTCATGTACGTCACCTTTATATGTGTACATTCTTAATTATTATTGCTGTTGATGTTTGTTCAGTAAATGCTCGAGATGAGAGCCTTCTACTGAGAGTATACCACCTACAGGGCAGAGCCTGGCAAGCTACCCGTGTTTTATTTGTTATGCCAAAAACTAGTAACAATTATGGACCTCAATTCCATGACTTGAAGAATGGTTTGAGGCTCTTCCTGTCCCTGGAGCAAGCAGATACCCTTGAGCTACACTTGCTTGCGACAGGGAGATGTTCCTGGTCCCTGCTCAAGCAAATCGATGAACAACAGGAAGACAGTGATACAGTGATACAGTGACAGACGTTCTTAATGAAGTTTTGCAACTAGTTTAAGTGTGTTACCTATATGATCCAATTCTGGGAAACTAAAACTTTCTTATGTATGAAGGGAAAGCATGCAGAATGCTAAAAATAAGTGATGGGTGGTTAGATTGCATGTTTGGCTCTGCGGTCACAGGTTTGACTGTTGGCACCACATGGTCTCCCTACCATGTCTGGATGCAGTTCTCAATGCCCTTTGCACTGCCCAGTGTTGCCCAGAGGTACAGAAATCTCTAAGGCCAGAGCAGTATTGTGTCCTTGGCCCTTTGTGCTAAACAGATTGCCTGGTTAGCTGAGACCACTTGGGAACCCTCCCATGAAAGAGATTGGTGAGGGCCGGAGCGATAGCCCAGCGGGTAGGGGCGTTTGCCTTGCGCCCAGCCCGGCCCATGCCGGCCTGGGTTCGATACCCGGCATCCCATATAGTCCCCTGAGCACCGCCAGGAGTAATTCTTGAGTGCAGAGCCAGGATTAACCCCCGAGCATTGCCGGGTGTGACCCAAAAACCAAAAAAAAAAAAAAAAAAAAAAAAAAAAAAGAAAGGGATTGGTGAACCTTGGGGTCATCAGGCTGCAGCACAGGTTTTGCATGTGAGAGGCCTGTGTTTTATACCCTGAATACTGCTGTGCATGATGCCTGAGCACTTAGCTGGGAGTACCATTAAGCATTGCTTGTGGTACTCCCAGCACCTCATTCCCTATCCAAAGAAAACTTGGTGAATCTTGGTAAAAGGTGTTCAGCTATTCATTATTCTTATACATTCCTATTCTTATTCTTATATTCTTTCCATAGTTTGGAACCATTTCTTGATTTTTTTGTAATCCATTCATCTGTAGTTGGGTATTTGAGCTGTTTCCATATCTTGGCTATTGTACTAAGTGCAGCTGAACATTGATGTGCATACATGCTTTCAAATTAGAGATTTTTGTGTTACAGGGATGGAAGCCAAGGGTCATATGGGAGATCTGTTCCTGATTTTTTTTTTTTTGAGGAATCTCCAGGTGGCTTTCCATACAGATGAGCCAGAGGACATTCCCACCAACTGTGGATGCAGACTGATGCAGCAGTGGGGGGTGGGGAGGCAACAGGAAGGAGGGATTGCAGTCCTTGAAGAAGGGAGATGGGTGATGGGTGTGGTTGGAATTATGTTGATGAGAAACCATTATTAATAGTATTGCAAGCAAACTATATATATATATATATATATACATATATATATGTATATATAGTTTATACAATTTTTTATATATAATTTTTTTAAACGATGATAAAATAGCACTGGGATGCTGGAGGTCAGCTCCGTGGGTTTGCTTCCACGTGGGGCTGGCTGAGCAGCACAGCTGTGGGTCTGGAGTGGATGGGTCTGGATCTCTTCCCATGTTACAGAGGAGCTGTGGGTATGGCGTGGGTGGTTCTCTCTTAAGGGGTAGCTGGCATGGAGGTGGAGGAAAGGCGGAGCCTAAATCTCCGCTCAGAGTTCGGCCAGTGTGCTCTCTCACCCCCACTTGTGAATGAACCCTTGGAGCAATCTTGGACTCAGTCAGGGGCTGGCCGAGGCCTCTTACCGGAAGGTCAGCTCCATGGGTTGCTTCCATGTGGGGCTGACTGAGCAGTGCAGCTGTGGGTCTGGAGTGAATGGGTCTGGATGTCTTCCGGGTTGCAGAGGAGCTGTGGATCTTTCACATTTATACACTGTTTACAGTTCTAGACAGGTTCTAACTAATACCTGTCATCCCAGTAAGTCTAACAAGAAGCCAGAGTAACCCACACATCATGCGGTCAGTCATTCTCAACATCCAGACTCCATAGTTCCACAGAGCTCCATCTAAGAGAAAACCTGATCTTTCCCCTTTAAGTGTCATCAGTAAATGCTCGAGATGAGAGCCTTCTACTGAGAGTATACCATCTACACAGCAGAGCCTGGCAAGCTACACATGTTTTGTTATGCCAAAAACTAGTAACAATTATGGACCTCAATTCCATGACTTGAAGAATGGTTTGAGGCTCTTCCTGTCCCTGGAGTAAGTGTTGCCCTTGGGCTACACTTACTTATGACAGGATGTATGGAGATGTTACTGGTGCCCGCTCGAGCAAATCAATGGACAATGGGAAGACAGTGATAAAGTACTTTTATGTGAATGCACATCTGTCATTTTCCACATCCAGACTCCCCCTCTCATCAGAGACCCAGCCAGCAGAATAGCAGATTACAGCCAGGCTCATCGAGACCCACCCTGCAGCAGTCTTTTTCAAGCCCAGTTGAGGTATGCTGATCCAGAGACTCACGTACATGGGCAGAGCTGCTACCGGCTTCCTTGTGCCCAGCTGATCACGAAGGCGCCCAGGAGGGACGGTGGGTTCTATCTCTGGCCTGCCACCCCAGTAGAGCCTCGCAAGAAGCCAGAGGGACCCCACACACCAGGAGGGCCGCCATTTTCCACATCTGGACTCCCCCTCTGCGTCAGAGCTCCACCCAGCAGAAGAGCTTATTACATAATAAATGCTGGAGATTAGAGGTGACTGCAAGAGTATCCCACCGTCACGGCAGAGCCTGGCAAGCTACCCGTGTCGTATTTGATAATCCAAATACGAGTAACAATTATAGACCTCATTCTCATGACCTGATGGAATGGTTTGTGGCTCTTTATGTTCCTGGAGTGAGCAGATGCCCTTGGGCTAAACTGGCATGCGATAGGACGTACAGAAATGTTACTGGTGCCCGCTCAAGTAAATTGATGATCAACGGGAAGACAAGTGATACAAGTGATACTTATATGTGAAAAATTGAGTACGGAGATTTAATAAATTTGTTCTTTGTATTTTAATATTTTCTTTTTTTTTCTCTCCCCACCTCTATGCATTTTGATGCTTTCAACATCACATAATTTTAAAAAAATCTACATTGTGACGTAATGTATTTCTAAGCAGAAAAATTTACATTGTAAGAACTTCCAAATACTAACTTGTTTTTCTTGTTTTGATTTCCTCATAGGTTTGATGAGCTTGTAAAAAGTTCAAAGTTGAATATCATGCTGGTGGTTCTACCCAGAATTCAATTAAAGTGGCCCAGGTTGGTTAATTACTTTTAAATTTACAAAAATTTAGATTGAAAATGACTCTAGATACTTGTTTAATGTGCATGATTGTTTTTATCTCTAATCGATGCTAGAGAATAGTTTCGTTTTGTATTTGGTTTCAGTCATCACTGTTTTAAGCAACCAAATTTAAGTAAGAAAAAATTTAATTGATAGCCTTTGTTATTGTTAAGATAAATGTTTTTAACAACATTTAGTGATCATTTATGTATTTTCATTCTTGATTTCTTGATGAATCTTTTACTTTGTACCTTTTTTGTGTTATTTGCAGCAGTGCTTTTGTTTTTTGAGTAGCATTCTGTCCTTTCCCCTTTAATTCCAATTTTATTCTGGTGCTGTCAGGATGAAACACTGGTCTTCAGGTGTGTGTGCTCTGCCACTGCGTAACATCCCCAGACCTCAGTCTCTTCATTTCCATAGCAATCTTCTTTTGTTGGCTTGTTTTTTAAAATTGGCTTTTCTTTTTCTTTTTTTTCTTTTTTTTTTTAAAGTATTTTATTATACCACCGTGAGAATATACAATAACAAAGATGTTCATATTTGGGTTTTGGTCATACAGTGTACCAGCGGGTCCCTACTTGGTGGTGCTCAGAACTTAACTCCTGCTCTGCTCAGAGATGATTCCAGGTGGTGTTTTGGGGACAATATGCAGTGCCAGGAATTGAACTAGGTGGGTTCCTGCAAGGCAGGTACCTTAGCCCCTCCACTCTCTCTATTCCTGGCATTCGTTCATTTTGGGGGCACATTTTTTTTGTTTTTTAAATTGACTCATCCTAAGATTGATCATTACAAACTTGTTCATGATTGGGTTTCAATCACAATGTTCCACCGCCCTTCCCTCCACCAGTGAACATTTTCCAGCACAGTGTTGGGGGCCTTTTTTGAGGGTGTTTGGAGGGGCTGCACCCAGTTGTGCTCAGGGATTCTGTGGTGTCAAACTTGAGTTGTGTGTGCCTTACCTGCTAACTCTCTCTGGTGTGTTTTTCCCCTTTTTTTTGTTATGTGGATTTTACCTTTGCTTGTGAACCTTCTATTGTTCCAGTCCTTAGTTTTTTTTTAGTTTTATTAATTTTTTGTTGCTGCTGTGCTGGGGGTCGGGCCCAGAGCCTTACTCATGTGGTGCAGGTGCTCTGCTGCTGAGTCCTATTCGGGCTCAGTATTATTTTTAAAGTAAAAATTCTTTTTTTTTGCTCATTGGGGTCACACTCGGCGATGCTCAGAGGTTACTCCTGGCTCTGCACTCAGGAAGTACTCGTGGCAGTGCTTGGGGGTCCATCTGGGATGCCAGGTATCGAACCTGGATCGACTGTGTGCAAGGCAAATGCCCTACCCGCTGTGCTATCCCTCTGGCCCTGTGCATTTCTTATAGTATATCAAAAGTATATACCTATAGCAATGTGCTACATAGTTTATGTAGCACATAAACAATGAAGATTTGTGTGTGTGTATACACAAGTATGTGTATGCATACATAGATAGATATGTGTGCATACGTATAGAATCAGATCCATTTTGTATATAATTATTTATATTTAGGCGTATCTTATATATATGTACTCATCTCTCTGTTAGCATATTATCCTCCGTGGGTAATCGGATAAGCTCATTTGACATGTCACCATTCTAATTACCTAATCAAGCAAAAGTGTTGGTGTTCTACTTAAAATTCCAATCAGGAAAGCAATGAATAGAGCTTTAGATACATCTGGTTCTTGCCCCTAAAGTTTAAATACTAGGTCAGAATTCTCCTCACTGAAGTTATAGGTCAACTCTGATGTATTCAGCTTATTTTGATTTTTTTCATTGATTGTTTAAAAATTTCAATTCAATAGTTGGAGAGTGGAGAATTGAGAAAGCCGAGACCACTTTTTGATTTTACGAAGTAACTCCTTTTTATCTTTTGTGGGTCACACTTGGCGATGCTAAGGGGTTACTCCTGGCTCTGCACTCAGGAATTACTCCTGACAGTGCTTAAGGAATCTATGGGATGCCGGGATCAAACCCTTGTCAGCCACGTGTGAGGCAAACGCCAATCCTGAAGTAACTCCTTAGTTGAATTAGGTGTATAGTGTTGTTTCTCGTTGTCTTCCTCTTGCTCCCATTTAATCAGCTCTAAAATATTTTAGATTGTTCAAAGTAATCTTCACGATGGTCATTTGTGTTCAGTGATCTGAGGAGGTCTCGTATGTGCCCATTGATACCGTTTTTGCAAAGTATTTGCTGATTACTTAGCACTCAGGTTAGTAGAATGACATTCATTTTTGTTTTTAGATATTATCTTTCCAGCTTTGACTGCCGAAAAAAAAGTACCTCAAACTGGTAAAGTTAATCAAAAGAAATTAATTTTCTAATTGTTGCAGAGGCTGGAAAGTCCAAGATTGAGGTGCTATACAATGGTTTTCTGATGAGAACTCTCGGGATTGTGGAATTCTGTTTTTACTGTGTCCTCACATGCCCTTTCTTCTCGCCTTTGTGGGGGGAAAAAGAATGGAGGGAGGGCTCTTGTCCTTGTTAAAAGAACTCCATTTCCATTGGATAATTGCACTATCCTTAGGACCTCATTTGACTTTAATTATTCCTGCACAAGTCCTATCTCCTAACGTAATTACATTCCCATATGGACTTTCCAGCACTTGAATTTTTAGGGGTGGGGACCAGTAACAGATGCAGTATTGTCCTTAACAGGCATCTTTGTAAAAGTCTAAATCTCTGCTTCTCCTAGATCTGGGAAGTTATTAGCTGTTCTGTAAGAAATTTCCTCCTCTCTTAAGAAGCTTCATCCATTTCAATCTCCTAAAACTTGTTCTTTCTAACCTGCCATTTAGGCAGGACGGGGGAGGGGGAGGGAATTTGGGACATGGGTGGTGGATGATGGACACTGGTGGAGGGCGGGGTGCTGGAACACTGTGTGACCGAAACCTCCAAACGTGAACAATGTTGTAATTGTATATCTCACGGTGGTATAATAAAATGTTAAAAAACAAAAAACAACAACAACAAAAAAACTTGTTCTTTCTATCACTAATCTTCAACTCTCTGGATGTAGCTTCTCAGTAGAGTATTAGCCTTGCTTGTGTAAGACTATGTGTTAGACATGAATATGTATACATATATATGTATATATGTGTGTGTGTATATATACGCATACATATACATATACACATATTAGTATAATATATAGGTGTACACTTGATCTTAGCCAAAAGGGTGTACAGACACAGGTACACCCGGCAGAGCAGAAACCAGCTTTCCCCGTTGAACCCCCTGCACTCCATGGACCACGAGAGCAACTTCCGACCTGAGTCCACCATCCCGATGGAGCCTCGGAGGAGGCCAGAGAAACCCCCACACCTTGCTGGCAGCGATCTGTGTCACAATCCACACTCTGCAGCTGGTAAGATCTCCCCCCAGCATATTAATCCAGTCTCCAGCCCACAGATTAATCCAGTCTCCAGCCCAGCTTGTCAGAAACCCAGCCTACAAGGACCCGCCCTGCAGAGGAGAGTATTTCAAACCCAGGAATGCTTGAGCCTAAGACACAGGTACACCCGGCAGAGCAGAAACCAGCTTTCACCGTTGCGGCGGCCGCTGGCGGCCGCGCGAATTTACCTCCAAACTACCACAAATATTCTACCCACCCCTCTGAGAGAGCCCCACAAAGCAATGAGAATATAGTGCCCGCATGGCAGAGCCTGGCAAGCTGTCCGATGCGTGTTCGATATGCCAAATCCAGTAACAAAAATGTTTATTTTCCTGACCCCGAAAGAACCCTAAATACGGCAGCAGTAAGAAAGGCAAACAAGCAGTGCCTGATAAAATTTCCACGGCTGTCGTAGGCTGCCAAAACAAAGAAGGACTAAAATGACTGTCTGTACTTTCAATGCACGTACACTGGCAACGGAAGCATATGTGGAAAGGTAGGTCTACAGCTGAATCTGAAGAAAACTATGTTCATGAGAAATGAACTAGTTCCAGAGGCCCCATTCTCTCTCAATGGAACAAACATCTCTGAATGCAGCAGTTATGTGTACCTAGGTCGAGAAGTCAACATGATGAACGACCTAAAACCTGAGCTGCGCCAGGAGGAAGAGAGCAGCATGGAATGCCTTCAAAGGCATCGAAGAAATAGCTAAAAGGACAAAGAACCTCCGGCTCCGGGCACATCTCTTCGACTCCACCGTTCTCCCTGCATTAACATATGCCTCAGAGACCTGGGCCCTACGAAAGCAGGATGAGAATGCTATTCGGGTCTCCCAAAGAGGCATCGAAAGAGCTATGCTTGGAATATCACGCTCATCAAGTGAGAGAAGGAATCCGGAGTTCTGACCTCCCTCGCTATTCCAGAATCTGGGACGCTGTCTCGTTTGCCAAGGCATCGAAAATCAGATGGGCTGGACATGTAATGCGATTTGGAGACAACCGCTGGACTAGAGCCGTTACCGACTGGATCCCAAAGGGATGTCAAAAGATCACGTGGCCGCCCACCTACAAGATGGTCAGACTTCCTTGTTAAGACCCTGAAGGAACGGTTTGAGGCTCTTCATATTCCTGAATCAACCAGATGCCATTGGGCTACATTGGCACGTGATAGGGTCCAATGGAAATGTTACTGGCGCCCGCTCGAGCAAATCGATGAGTAACGGATTCAAGTGATCAAGTGATAGGTGTACATATACTTTTTTTTTTTTTTTTTTTTTTGCTTTTTGGGTCGTACCGGCAATGCTCAGAGGCTACTCCTGGCTCTGCATTCAGGAACTACTCCTGGCAGTGCTCGGGGGACCATATGGGATGCCGGGAATCGAACCCAGGCCAGCACAGGCCAGCTGCGTGCAAGGCAAACGCTCTACCCACTGGGCTATCACTCCAGCCCCTACATATACTTTTTATATATGAAGTATGTATGTACATATACTTCATATAAGTATATATTTATCTGTCTGTGTCAGTCCTCGAATAGGTTTTCTTTTTTAACCTGAGTTTTGTGTTATTTTATAGAATAATAATGGCATGTTTTTCTGCAGTTCATCACACTTTTGTGCCCAGGACAATGTATTTTTTGATGATTTGCTCATAACTGCCTAGCCCAGGAAAGTAGATGGAATTTAAAGGTGGGTGGGGGCCCAGAGGACTCTCACAAGGGTTTACAGTGCCCACCCTGAGAACATGTGGTCATGCGTTTCCGTCCCCACAATCTGGCATTTCTGTTCTCTGGAATCTGTACCATAGCCAGGAGTGTGTGAGCACCACAGTAAGGCTTAGGACCCGGAAAACACTGCAGTTAACAGATGTGTGAATGCCATGATTGGAAATGCAACTGTCAGTGGGCCCAGGAATGCCCTTCAGTGGTAACCTGTATGCCTCCATGCAGAGTGTGAACTGGGAGGAGCTCCGCAGCCAAGAATGTGGGAGGACCCATGCCAGAGCTACAGGGAAAGGGAAGGCTGATGGAATGATAAATCAGTTTCTGCGTGCTTCGTCCAATATTTTATTTTATTTATTATTTTATTATTTTATCGTCCAATATTTTAATTTTGATAAAAGTGGTAAATTTGGGGTTGTAATCAGCAATTTTCCTCTTAAAAACTGTAGGTGTATGACTTTGAAAGAGTACACTCAAGTGCTATCTTTCAGTGTAGTTGATTCATTCCCCTACAGTGAAGCCTATTTCAAGCCCAGGTATGCTTGAACTAGAGAAACAGACCCACGGGGCAGAGCTGCTACCGGCTCTCCATCCCAATAGAGCCTCACAAGAAGCCAGAGGAACCCCATTTTCAACATCCGGACTCCACAGCTTGTCAGAGATCCACTAAGCCAAAAAGCTGATCTTTCCCTTGTTCACCAATAAATGCACGAGATCAGGTGCTACTGCAAGAGTATCCCACCCGCACAGCAGAGCCTGGCAAGCTTGCCGTGTCATATTTGATATGCCAAAACCAGTAACAGTTATAGACCTCTTTCCCATGACCTGAACGAATGGATTGAGGCTCTTTGTGTTCCTGGAGTGAGCAGATGCCCTTGGGCTACACTAGCATGTGACAGGACATGTGGAGATGTTACTGGTGCCTTCTTGAGCAAATCGAACAATGTGAAGACATTGACAGAGACAGTGATAGTTTGTAGTCTAATTCAGTTCTGTGTTAATATGTTTATAAAAACTCTGTACTTTATCATAGGAAACCAATAAATGGGAAGTGCTTGTTAAGATTCTTGCCTACATTGTTAGTCTTTTCTTTATCCACCGACCTTACTTCCCTTTCTTCCTTTCTTTTGCTTATCATTATTTGGTAAGTACACTTACTGTTGATGAACAAGAAGAGACTCTCGATGCTTTCATTATAACAAATTGTATTTGTGAATGGCAAGAGTGAGATGGAGAAAGCTGTGAACTATTTCATTCAATATGTCATAGCAACATTATTCTCCTTCCCTATAGACAAATTATGAATCTGTATTTGTCCATTTTTGAAAGACTGATATGCCATTCATTGGTTGTTGCAATTATAACTAATGCTGTCTTTTGTGTTTATGCTTTTGTCTTATCTGGATTCTGCTATATTGAGATACTTTTCTTCTTCTTATAGATCTTGTAGGTGTTAGCTTACTTTCTGAGGTAGACCTATCATTTTTTTTTGTTTTGGTGTCTTGGCAGTGTTCAGGGAACCATATATGGTGCTAGGTATCCAACTTGGCTTGGCAGCTTACAAAGCAAGTTCCTTCTGCCTTGCACTAGCTCAACTGTCCTAGGCCTGTATTTAAAAACAAATTTCTTCTTCTATTGCTTTGCTGCATTTTACAGATCTGGTATGTTGTGTCTTTATCTTTGTTCATCTCCAGGTATTTTGTTATTTCACATTTGTTTTCCTCATTGGCCCAATAGTTGTTCAGTTGCATAATACGTATTTTCCTCATTGTAATCCTTTTCCGCTTTTGGTTTTTTTTTCTAGCTTTATGCTCTGGGAATCTGAGCTGATCCTTGGCATGATTTCACTTTTCCTAAATTTACTAAGACTTGTGTTTTGTACCAACAGAAGTGTCATTGTGCACTGGACAAGAATTTGGATTATTTTATTGTTGTTTTCCCTAGAATGTTCTGTATATATCTGTTATGTTTGTCAGACCTAAGCTTTTGTTTTGTTTTTCAAAACTTTTTGTTTCCTTGGTGGTTTTCTTTCTGAGTGGTCTTTCTCTTGCTGTAAATGTTGGGGATGTTTAATTCCCAAACAATCATTACTGTGAATGACCTCTTAAGTCTGTTCATATATTCTTATCATCTTTCAGAACTGCTATCTAATTAATCAGGAATTTATAATAGTTATTATTACATAATTATTTAATTCATTATAATTATACAATTTTATTTATTAAATATTTAATAATTTCTTGTATTGAATTTGTTACCATTTTATAATGCCAAGTTTCATCTCTTGCTGTCTTTTATAACAAGACATTGTAGCTGATAAAAGTTACCAGTTTTAAGTGTGCTTATTGTTATGAGAGTTTTTTATTAGCATATTTTTATTATCTTTCCATATAATCTAGTTTATAATATATTCTGCTATTTAATTTTTATATAGACACTATGATTTACAATACCTTTAATAGTAGGATTTCAGGCAAATAATGTTAACCAGGGGCCAGAGCAATAGTCCAGAGGGTAGGGCATTTGCCTTGCATGCGGCCGACCCAGTTTTGATCCCTGGCATCCCATATGGTCCCCAAAGCACCGCCAGGAGTAATTCCTGAGTGCAGAGTCAGGAGTAACCCCTGAGCATTGCCGTGATCCCCCAAAAGCAAAAATAAATAAATAAATAAACAAACAAATAAATGAGAAAGAAATGTCCTTTAACTCAGTTTTCTTTTTTTCCTTTTTTTTGGGTCATACATGTACAAGGGTTCCTCCTGGCTCTGCACTCAGGAATTACTCCTGGGGGTGCTCAGGGGACCATATGGGATGCTAGGAATTGAACCCCAGTCAGCTGTGTGCAAGCAAATGCCTTCCCCGCTGTACTACCACTCCAGCCCCACCTTTAACTAAGTTTTATCTTCAAATAAGTAATGAATATATTAAGGTTGTTTTCAATAATTTGGTTCACTAATACAGCAAAGCAAAAAAAAAAAAGTAAAAAATAAAGAAGGAAAGAAACGGGTTAGAGTGATAGTAAGGCTGGTAGTTTCGATCCCTGGCATTCCATATGGTTACCCAAGCACTGCCAGGAGTAATCCCAGAGCATCACTGGGTGTGACCCAAACAGCCAGAAAACAAAGGGGGGGATAGAAAGAAACAGTAAGCCCACAAAAAAAAAAAAAACTACTGATATAAGAAGGTTATCATGTTAACTAAATTATAATTAAGGCAGACAGTAAGGGGACCTTAGACAATAATGCAGGGACACTGACCCTTTGGTAGTTGATCACTTGTAGCACTTGTCTTCCCGTTGTTCATCGATTTGCTTGAGCAGGCACCAGTAACATCTCCATATGTCCTATCACATGCTAGTGTAGCCCAAGGGCATCTGCTCACTCCAGGAACTCAAAGAGCCTCAAACCATTCCTTCAGGTCATGCGAATGACATCTATAATTGTTACTGGTTTTTGGCTTAGCAAATACTACATGAGTACCTTGCCAGGCTCTGCCATGCAGGGAGATCCTGACAAGGCTACTACTATTCTTGTATTATTCTTATATTGTACTATTGTAAGAATTGTACTATTCTTATATTCTTGTATTCTACTATTCTTGTATTCTTTTATTTTTATTTTTAAAAATAAAATTCTTGGGCCGGAGCAATAGCCCAGCGGGTAGGGCATTTGCCTTGCGGCCGGCCTGTGCTGTTCTGGGTTCGATCCCCAGCATCCCGTATGTTCCCCCAAGCACCGCCTAGTTGTAATTCCTGAGTGCAGAGCCAGGAGAAAACCCTGAGCATTGCGGGGTGTGAACCAAAAAGCAGAAAAAAAAAAATTCTCATACGTAGTAAAGCAGTTTTTCAAGGCAATTGTCTTATTTGTATTTGATTAGTATTTCAGTTTTATTCATTTGTTTACATTTTCAGTTTTAGTTTTGTGTTTTTGACCTGCACCAGGCTATGTTTAGGGATTACCCTCCTGCAAGGGATTTCTGTTTCTTAATTTGAAAATTAGGCAAGGAAAATTTTATTTTATAACAAATTGTTTTGTGCAGGAGAACAGCTGTAGAAGTATTAAAGTGCTTAAGTGCCTTGCATGCAGCTGATCCCACCCCTCATCTGGTGTGCATACAGTGCTACTTAGCACTGCCATGAATCACCACTAAACACAGAGCCAGGACTAGCCCCTGAACACTGCAGGGGGTAACACATCCTTTCCCCCCTACTGTGCAAATAACAGTTTTCTGTAGGGGTAGTCTGTTGTTGGCAGATTCCATTACCTTTTATCTGTGATGGCCTTTATTTCTTCTCCCCATAACTGAAAGAGATTCTTGCAGGATAAACATCCCTTTGGTCTACCCTGTTTCCATAGTTTTCTCTGTGCATTTGATTTCCTTTATTGAGCTCTATGGATCTTGAGTCTGTTATTTTCTGATCTGTCTTTGGGTTTTATTTATGGTTTGTTTGTTTTATCTCTAAGCTCTTTGTTTTTCTGAGTTTTCTTCTATCTTTTTTGCTTTTCTGCATTTTCCTGTTGTTCTTTGAACTGACTCTGGTATTCTTTCAACCTTCTACTTTCCTTTAGTTGCAATTTTGAACTCTCCATCAGATAGGGAGTCTTCCATGTCTTCCAGCTTGGATTCTGTACAAGTGTTTTGTCTTTGTGGTATCATATTTCCTTGAGGTTTTGGATTTGCCATATGTTAATGTTTCTTCTCTGTCCATTTGCAACTTTAATTTCCCCATTTTTACTTAAATAAATGTATTCATTTTTGATCGCACCTGCAGGCTTGCTTCAGACAAGGTACCCAGGAGACCCTAGGTAGCAGGGATTGAACCCAGAGCTTCTGCTTGCAGAGCATGCACTCCAGCCTTTCACTGTCTGCCCAGCATGCCCTGTTTCTGACTTTCATTGTATTATCTATGCCTGTAATGGAGAGAGAGAAAGACACTGATTGTGCTGTGTGTGTATGTTTTCTTTTAATAGGAACAGGTTTATTTTATTATCTATTTATTTGGTGTGGGTTATTGTCAGGGCGCTGTGCCGGGGTCCCCGACAGTGCCGGGAAGCGAAGTTCCCTTCTACCTCCGAAGCCGGGCGAGGAATGGATGAACACTCAGGAATCCGATGCGGTTTTAAAAGGCTTTACTTATCACAGGTTCAGGCATACAAATCAGCAAAAGGAAAACCCGATGCTTAGGATTCCAGGCTAGAACCCCAGCCACGTGTAGGCCAAGATGGCGACCACCACGTGTAAAAACTTCCAAGGGGAATAAATGCTCACAAGGCGAGATCCCACAGGGAAGAAGAAGGCCAAAAGCCAAAAGCCGCAGGAGCCAAAAAGCTGAAGGCTGAGGAACCAAAAGGCAAAAGGTGAAGGGGCCTGAAGTCAGCCCCTTATATACACCAAAGTAACCCCAATCGGGAGGTTGTCATGCCAACAAAGAACCCTAAACAGAGTGTAGTGCCACACCCTATTGCAGGTATAAACAAAGGTTACACCAAGGACTAATCCCGAGATTATCTCTTATGTAAAACACTGGAGAGAGAGGGGGCTGATATAAAGTAATACATCTTAACTTCATGAGCTTCATGTAATCTAGATGGTACCCACAAGGTCCTTATTATTATCTGCACCAGTGTGATTCTGAGTATCTTGTTCTCATGTACTGAAAGGGTCATACTCGCCTGCTTAGAGCAAACTAGTATGATCCTTCCTATAGTCTTCCTTTAGTCTCAGCATAGCCAGGGTGGTAGTCTCCTGGTAAATTCTAACTGTCCCACGTTGGGTGCAGTGGGTATAAAGAGGAGCTGTGCCCAATCTAGAAAACATAGAAGTCTTAGTAGATGTATAAGTCAGAAGTTATTCAATCAAGGTGACTTGTGTAACTGCCACACCCTCTAGAAGTGTTTACATAGAAGAGAGATCTCATTAGAATGAGCCTTGGCTTAAATAACATTAAGCTGGGAGTGAGCAAAACAACAAAACTCCCAGATTAGCTAAACATGTCCTCCAACAGTATTCCATTGTGTAGATGTACCAAAGTTTCTTTATCCATCAATTCTTGGGCACTGTGGTTGTTTCCAGATTCTGGCTATTGTGAATAATGTTGCTATGAACATAAAAGTAGGGATGGTGTTTCCACTGCGTGTTTTTAGCTTCCTAGTGTATATTCCCAGGACTGGTATGGCTGGGTCAAATGGGAGTTCAATTTCCAGTCTTTAGAGGAATGTCCATATAGTTTTCCAAAAGGCTGTTCCAGTCAACATTCCCACCAACAATGTATGAGAGTCCCTTTTTCCCGCATCCATGCCAGCACTTGTTGTTCTTGCTCTTTTGGATATGTGCCAGTCTCTGTGGTGTGAGATGATACCTCATTGTTGTTTTGATTTGCATCTCTCTGATGACTAGTGATGATGAGCATTTTTTTCATATGTCTTTTGACCATTCAAACTTCTTCCTTGTCGAAGTTTCTGTTCATTTCTTTTCCCCATTTTTTGATGGGGTTGACTGTTTTCTTCTTGTAAAGTTCTACCAGTGACTGATCACTATCACTATCTTCCCGTTCATCATCGATTTTCTCGGAGCAGGCCCCAGTAACATCTCCATATGTCCTGTCTCATGCTAGTAGAGCCAAGGGCATCTGCTTGCTCCAGGAACATAAAGAGCCTCAATCCATTCCGAATGAGGTCTATAATTGTTACTGGTATTTGGCATATCAAATACAACACGGGTAGCTTGCCAGTCTCTGCCGTGCAGGTAGCATACTCTTGAAGTCATCTCTAAGTTCAGCATTTATTGATGAACCGCGTGGCCGCTTGCAGCCGTGCGGGCCGGCCTGTTATAGGCTGGTCTGCTGGGTGGAGTTCTGATGAGAGAGAAGTCCGGATGTGGAAAATGGAGGCCCCTCATGGAGTGGGGGGGTCGTCTGGCTGTTGCAAGGCTCTGCTGGGGTGGCAGGCCAGGGCTAGAACCCGCCATCCCTCCTGGGCGCCTTGTGAGTGGCTGGGCACTGGGCGCCTTGTGAGTGGCTGGGCACGGGAGAGCAAGTAGCAGGTCTGATATATACCAGTGCCTGATATATCCTGGATATTAACTCCTTATCAGATGGGTATTGGGTGAATATTCTTTCCCATTCTGTGGACTGTCTTTGTATCTTGGTCATTGTTTCTTTTGAGTTTCAGAAGCTTTTTAGCCGCATGTAGTTCCATATGTTTATCTTTTCTTCTAGTTGTTTTGTTAGCGGTGTTTCTTCTTTGAAGATGTCCTTAGCTTCAATGTCGTCACATCTAGATTACATGGTATCACTATCACTATCACCATCTTCCTGTTAATCATCTATTTGCTAGAGCGGGCACCAGTAGTATCTCCATATGTCCTGTCTCATGTTAGTAGAACCCAAAGGCATCCACTTGCTCCAGGAACATAAAGAGCCTGAAACCATTATATTAGGTCACGGGAATGACTTAATATAAATGTTACTGGTATTTGGCATATTAAATACTACACGAGCAGCTTGCCAGGCTTGCCATGCGGGTGGCATACTGTTGTAGTCACCTCTAAATAAAGCATTTATTGATGAACCGCGCAGCCGCTGAGTGGCCACTCGAGCCGGGCTGTGATAGTCTGATCTTGCTGGGTGGAGCTGTGGCGAGAGGGAAGTCTGGATGTGGAAAATGGCGGGCCCCATGGGGTAGTGGAGGGTAGTGTGGCTTGTTGTGAGGTTCTGTGGGGTGGCAGGCCAGGGCTAGAACCCGCCATGTCTCCCGGACACCTCACAAGCAGCTGGGCACAGGGAGAGCAAGTAGCAGCTCTGCCCCCATGTCTGAGAGTCTCTGGTTCAGCATACCTGGGCCGGATTGAAAAAAAAAACTGCTCCAGGGTGGCTGTCGATGATCCGGGCTGTGATAGTCTGGTCTGCTGAATGGAGTTGTGACGAGAGGGAAGTCCGGATGTGGAAAATGGCGGGCCCCATGGAGTGGGTGGGTGGGGGGGGGGGGTCGTCTGGCTTGTTGTGAGGCTCTTCAGGCCAGGGCTAGAACCTGTCATGCCTCCCGGGTGCCTCATGAGCAGCTGGGCACAGGGAGAGCAAGTAGCAGCTCTGCCCCATGTCTGAGAATCTCTGGTTCAGCATACCTGGGCCGGAATTGAAAAAAAAAAAACTGATGCAGGGTGGATGTCGATGATCCGGGCTGTGATAGTCTGGTTTACGTCCATACCACCCTGAGTCTACGGCCATACCACCCTGAACACGCCCAATCTCGTCTAGATTACATGAAGCTCATGAAATTAAGATGTATTGCTTTATATCAGCTCTCTCTCTCTCTCCAGTGTTTTACATAAGAGATAATCTCAGCATTAGTCCTTGGCATAATCTTTTTTATACTTGCAATAGGGTGTGGCACTACACTCTGTTTAGAGTTCTTTGTTGACATGACCCTCCCTGGATTACTTTGGTTTATGTAAGGGGACTGACTTGAGGCCCTTTTCGGCTTTTAGCTCCCTCAGCTTTCGGCTTTTGGCTCCTGTGGCTTTTGGCTTCTCGGCCTTTTGCTTTTGGCTTTTTGCTCTTTGGCCTTTTGCTCCTTCTTCTGGGTAGGACTCATATCAGGTGAGATCCTTTTTCTTTGGTGGGAGGCTTAGGCTCTTTTGTATGGTCTAAGTTCGGACCAAAGCTAGAGTTTGTTCATTATATTGGAGTGCTGTGGAAGAGCTTTTGTACTATTAATAACCTATTTTGTACTATTAAAAGCCTTTTTGGGGGCCGGAGCAATAGCCCAGCGGGTAGGGCGTTTGCCTTGCACGTGGCCCACCCATGCCGGCCCGGTTTGATCCCCAGCATCCCATATGGTCCCCTGAGCACCGCCAGGAGTGATTCCTGAGTGCAGAGCCAGGAGAAACCCCTGAGCATCGCTGGGTGTGACCCCCCAAAAAAAAAAGCCTTTTTGGAACTGCACCGGACTCAGATGAGTTTTCATCTGTTCCCCGTGTCCTTGGAGGTAGAAGAGAACATCTGTCCTGACACTGTCCGGGACCCCAGCGGCATCCCTGACAGATTTGCTTAAAATTTTATTATGTTTGCATTTGAGGCATCTGACAATAGTTACTACATATAAGAAGTTGCTGTTCCATCCTTTGTAAACAAGACTATAATCAAGTTAATATTGGAATTAATGATTTTTTTTCTCCTTCATGCCCCTCACTCCCTAAATATAGTCTTCATTATTTTTCTTTTTGGGCGTCAAGATGACTCTTAGCTCTTAGTGACAGCCTTTCTTCCTTAACAGTCCGCATGATGTAGTCAGTAGATGCTACAGAGATAGTACAGTGTGGAAGGTACTTGACTAACACAGGGCTGGCTTATTCGGTTCAGTCTTTGGCTCCCCTTATGGTGTTCCAAGCCCCAACAGGGGTGATCCTTGAATCCAGAGTCAGGAGTAAGCCCTGAACAAACACCCACCAGGCAATATGTACACATTATGGGGTTTTTTTGGTTTAATATTCATTTAGCATGGAAATAAAGTCCGGTATGATTTATTAATACTTAATGACTAAGTTGAAATACAGGGTTAGTTCTGTGAATGCAAGGATGGTTCACTATTATTGAATCTGAGATTGTACCTTTTGGAGAGAAATAGTTTTTCATTCTAGTTTGTTTCTCCAAGTAACATTGGTTTCCAAGAGTATCAATTTTTATATGTTTCAGGCAGTTAGTGTTGCCAGGCCACACCTACCACTAAATTGCCCTACCCAACCTGTAGACATTGTATCCTTTCAATGCTCTTTGTAGAGATATTGGTATTGTTATCTTTGGGTTCCGCCCCACTTATTATCCCTTGGGTTTTGCATTGCTGATGAGAAATTGTTTTTCTCCTTCCTATAAGCTATTTGCATATAGTTAGGCCAAATGTTTAGGACAAAGATTTTGTCTTATGTAAACACAAAAAGAGAGTGGGGAGCAGCTATTTGTGAGTTAGACTCTGAATTGGTTACTCCTGGACATCCCGTCATATTTTCTGACTATAAGCCCCAGTACCATTTAGAGTTAATCTAATTCCTCATTCCCCCTATACTGTTCCTTTTCTAGGGGCTGGATGGTACCAGAAAGAGAGCCACCCTGGCTATGAAGTAGGACTATTAGAATAAAAATCCTCCCTTTGACCACAAAAGATTAGAGCAAAAGTCAAAATGGCTCCTCTTACCTAAGACATTACTGAATGGCCTCACAACATGAATGGCTTTGGAGCAGAGCAAGAGCACTTAAAGAAATGCCCTGAAGCAGAGCAAGACCAGAGACCAGACCTTGAGGGAGTTGGAAGAGATGATCAATCTGGCATGGGGAACATAGTTTGGATTATAAGACATGATCTCTCCATGAAAGTTCACCCCATATATTTAATCTTGGGTGTAGTTATTATGCCTCTCTCTCTCTCTCTCTCTCTCTCTCTCTCTCTCTCTCTCGCTGTGTTTTTCTAAGAGTATTAGCTATAATATTGAAATGATTGTTAGCTTAGGAGAAGAGCAGAGCCCTGCATTATTATCTCTTAAACTGGGCCCTGGGATTTGCACAGATATAGAAGATCCAGCTGATTTTGACCCTTGGTTTTGCTCTGTCCCCAGCGCCTGCAGAGGCTTTCAGTTTGCTTGAGGTTGGGGGTGGGTTGGAGCACATGGTCAGCAGCACCTGGTGTGTGTGAGTCTGTTGGTTGTATGGTGGTGGCGGCAGAGTGTGCTTAGCTGTTGGGGTGTAGTGAAGTTGGAAGAGTTAAAAAGCTTTTGGATTATTTAAACTGGTGCTCTCAGCTTTTGTTCATTGGCCTGAGGGGACAGTCACTGGCTCTGAGTGTGAACCAGGAACCTGACTGACCCAACAGTGTTGGGGACCCAAATGGCCCCAACAGTTATTATAGTAGTTGATTGACAGGAAGGGAGGCGTGGGGGAGCACATCCAGTGTTCTCAGGATTTACTCCTGTCTTTGCACTCAGGGATCACTCCTGGCAGGCTCAGGGAGCTATGTGTGGTACTGAGGATCAAACCACATGATCCGGGTTAGCCACATAAGGCAAGCTCCCTCCTTGCTGCTCCGGCCCTGAAACATTGTGTTTATTAATATTTTCTCTACCCTTATCACACCCTTCTCATAATTTGTCTTTTCCAGATACACAGAAATGCCTTCAATTTAAGTATTACATTGTATTTTGAAAGTTTTAATCATGCTTCTCATGTAGAAAAGCTGTTTTGAATTTAGTTTCTCACAAATATAATAGTTAAATGGTTTTATAAGCCATTTTACTACAGTTGAAATTGGACAGAAGAATAATGTTTCCCAGAATAATAAAAATTAGTGACCGTTGTTCTTGGGTCTATATTTCTATTTCCTTAACTTTAAATCATTTCCTGCCATCAGCTGGATCATATTTCTTCAAATTGCTCATTAATAGTAATTTTGTTAATGTTAAAATCAGTGTAACGTGATTGATGTCATACTCTAAAGCTGATGCGCTCTTCAAATTTGTTGATGGTAATAGAAGATGATGGGTGTGTAGTCACAAGAAAATGAGAGTTATTTCATCTTTAAGTGCAAAGTATACTCATTGTTTTTATCACTGCTTTTCAATAGCACAAAGAAATGTATTATGATTGTGAGACTATGAAAAGGTAAATTTATGGTTAGCTTCCAGATTTGCTCTAGAGGTTATTACCATCTGGTCTCTTTGGAGACAGCTATAATTATTTATGGGAATATTTTAACTCAAAAACGCATGGTTTGTGTATTGGCAGAAAGTGAAAAAATACCAGTGGTTTAAACCATATGTAGTTTTCTTAGAGTTAGGCAAGGGAAGTGAATTGAAGAAGTAATTGAGAATCATCAATAGTGATGTGGTTTGTCTCAGTGTTGTCAGAATTCATTCATAGTGAACAAAATATTGCACAACAATACCATCGAGTGTAATAGAAATACAATAGCAACTCTTTGGCACATTATTTTATCTTAATTTTAATCACCGAACTATAAGATGTTGTTAGATTAATCATGGTATAAATTATAGAAACAAAGTATCTCATTTTGTTGATATTTAACATAAAAACAAGCATTCATGTTAAAATAATTTTGGAGTTCAGTGCTACAAAAATGCCTCTAGAAATATTTTTCCTGAATGTAAGGCAAACATTTAAAGTAATTTTGCATATGTCATAGACTTATTTATATCACTTACACTTAAGAAACATTGTAAACCACTTCAACAATTTTTACATAATCTAATAGTAATAGGATAAAAATTATGTGACTTCACTTTCTGTTCTAAGACTTAGCAGGAGAGAGATATATAATAAATGAGATGACAAATTAAAAAAATGGAAACCATCTATTTTTGTTCAGCTGTTTTAAAAGAAAATGCCTGGTGGGCTGGGAATATACAGGAAATTTAAATTTGTGATTGAGAATAAGAAATGCCTTTGTGGTTAGAAAAAGAAATACCAGCATGTCACATTAAAGTTATGGTATCTACAATATTGTATAGTTAGTGGGAAAATGTATTACATCAGGGGGTATGTTGCACTTTGGAGAACTAGTATGGGGATGCGGATGAAGAGAATAACTGCATAAAGACCTGAGCATTAATAATCCAGCCAGAGAGGAAGAATTTTTCTGTCTCCCATGTAACATAAAACAGATGTTGCACTCTATGAGAAACATTCTTAACTGAAAACCGTGCTTAGATGGCTGGTCAATAGGAGAAACATGAACAATGGTAATTTAATGATATTAAAAATGTATTCCTCTTGTCAATTTATAGTGGGGTTAAGGAGGGTGAAGGGAAGCTTGCTAACGATTGTATCTGGATGTCTTAATTTTGGAAACTGAAGGATCACATTAGGCTGTATTAATTTTTAATTTATAAAGGTTTGCAAATTTAAGTAGTTTATTTCACAAAAATGATAAAATCTCAAGACATTCAGAGCATAGATCTGAGTTACTGTTTGAATAGTAACAGATTTACTGTTTGTTCATAAATCTAATTGTAATTAATTTTCAGTATACCCTCTGAACATTGCCGAGTAGTTGGCAGCTGAAAGGAGGTTCGTGTCTGAAGAGGCAGTGGGAATGTTACCATAGTCCTAAGTTGTTTCTATTTCTTTATTAAAAGATTTACCTTGTTTTTCAACTTCTAAAATTCATGTATAATTTACATACAGTACAGTTGACCTTTTAAATATGTAGTTCAACAAGTTCTGACACATGCACCATTATGTAACCACAAGAACGAACTAGAGAGTAATTTGGTCACCCCAAAACTTCCCTTGCGCCCTTTCATAGCCAATCTCTCCCCTCCCTCAGCTTTTAGCAATCACTGCTGTGTTTTTGTTGGCAGAAGCAGCCCTTCTTGATTGGTATGCCAAAACTGTAAGGCTCTGGCTGCTCTTTTTTTCCTGGGACATTTCTCAGCATTATTTATACAGCTGGAAGGCTTAAGACATGAGGTAACTGTCTCTCTGCAGACAAAGAGCAGACTTCGTTACTGTTTGCTATAAAATTGGTGGATTCCCCTCAGCTTTATGATCCTCACCTGCCAATGCAAACCTACTACATACATAGCATGTTGCTGAACCGTGTCATGTCAGCCCCAGAGGACTTTGGGAAAAGGAACTGAATCATAGACCCTCATGTTCTTTTTGCCCTGTCATCGGCCATAAAGTCTCCTGTCCATAACCTGGATGACCATGTCCCTCCTCTAGATAATCAGTAGTAGTACAAGCCAGGTAAAAGGGAATCTGCCTTATACTTGTACCATAAATGTACAGCTCCAGTATCCAGAAGCCTATGTGTAGTGTTCAGACCAAATCATAGTCATTTACAAAGGGTTTTCCTGGTGGGCTTTCCATGGGGATGCTGCCTTTCCATGCTAAGGCTTACTTCATAGCCAGTGTATGATATCTGTGAAGGGTGTTGGAGTCGGAGTGTGAACCAATTCCTTCCTTTTTGTTGCCTTGTCTCTGTGTTGCTACCTTGCTGTTGGATCTTAAAGTCCCACCTTGAGAGAGATCATTCTTTATCTATCCTTTTCCTTCTGACTGGCTTCATTCAACATGGCGCCCTCTAGTTCCATTCACGTCACAGCAAATTACATGAGTCCTGTAATTTTTCAGTGCCTTTCTTGTGTGACAGTAAATAGTTTTAATC
The DNA here is from genome assembly GCA_021461705.1 of Cryptotis parvus. Taxonomy (NCBI): domain Eukaryota; kingdom Metazoa; phylum Chordata; class Mammalia; order Eulipotyphla; family Soricidae; genus Cryptotis; species Cryptotis parvus. The sequence continues at coordinate 10,867 of JAJIBD010008481.1, read as the reverse complement.
AGATAGTCCCTATTATGACTTCCTAAATGTATTAGATTTGGTTTTCTATACTTATATTTGATTGATTTTTAATTAATGCTGTTTCATTTATTCCTTACTCTGCACTCAGAGATCAATCTTTTTTTTTTTTTAAACATTTTATTATACCACCGTGAGATATACAATTACAACGTTGTTCATGCTTGGAGGTTTCGGTCACACAGTGTTCCAGCACCCCGCCCTCTACCAGTGCCCATCACCCACCACCCATGTCCCCAATTCCCTCCCCCTCCCACGTCCTGCCTAAATGGCAGGTTCTTTATCTCCTCTCTCTCTCCCTCTCTCTTCCTTCTCTTACACATTGTGGGTTGCTCAGAGATCAATCTTGACCATATTCTGGGGACCATGTGGGATGCTGGGATCAAATCCGAGTTGACCACATGTAAGGCAAGCACCTTCCCACTTGTCACTCCAGTCCCAGTGTTCTATATATTTATCCCTAATATGCCATTTCATTTCTTACAGGAGTTCACTAGCTACACACTTGGAAGTAATAATTTCCTCTTCCTGTCATCTAGTTTTAAATGTTAGAAGTAAAGGAAGACATATAAGGTGGCAGATAAGCTTTTAAAACATTTTCAATATATTTAACCACCTGAGAAGTGCAAACTAAAACCACTGCATATTCAAATATAGCTAAACTTTAAAATAGCTAAGTTTGGTTTCAAATTATAACAGTAGTAAGGGGTGGTAAGAATGTGGAGTGACTGAATCTGTCATTCTTTGCTGGTGGGGCTATAAAATGACAGCGCCACTTGAAAACTGACGTTTCTTCTAAAATTAACATATCTATCCATGTGACTCAATAGTCAGATCACTATCAAGAAATGAAAACTTAGATTCTTGCATCAACCTGCTGCACCAGTTCTTTTAGCAGCTTTTCATATAGTTTGTCCAAACAGAAAATAATCCAGATAATCTCAGCTAGGTGACTGTACAAACATAGTCATAATATTCTAACACCATGGAGTAATATTTCTTGGATTTTGGTGTCACATCCATTGGTGTTCAGGGATTACTCCTTGCTATGCACTTAGTAATTTCCTGGCTGTACTGGGGGACCATATGGGATGCTGGGGATCAACTCCAGATTCACTACATGCAAGGTAAGTGCCCTACTTATAATCAGAAGGAATAATGGGAGCCCAAGAGGTAGCTGAGCCCATGCCTTATCATGAATAAAACCTCCTGTGCACAGCCTGCCATAGCCCTCCTGGCTCCCATCCAGCTGTACTCCACCCCTAGTACATTTCTGAAAAATGAATAAAGTGACGAGGTACACAACAGTGTGCATGAGTCTTAAAGATCTTAAGTTCTGTATTGTAATTACCTGACATTCTTAAAATTAAGTTTTTCTGAAGATCAAAGCTATCAGTGCTAGTGAATCTAGGGATGATGGGGTAGGACAGCTTGGTAGTGGAGCAGTGGCACTTCATCTTGATTTTGATAGTGGTTATGCAAGTCCATACAGCTGATCAGATTTGGTAGCAGTACGTATAGAACAGTGCCTATGAAAAATGAGTGCAACTTGGCGAGGAGAATCAGTAGAGGAGGCAAGGTGCTTGCCTTTTGTGGGCTGGTTGATCCCAGTTCTTTCCCTGCATATCGTTGCTCCCCAGAGCAGCACCAGAAGTGAGCTCTGAACTTTGCTGGCCATTCGCCTAGGACAACAGCAACAACACGAAGTCGCAAAATCTGAATTGCGTCTGTCGTCAGCATTGTATGAATGGCAGATGTGGGGTTTAATAATGAACTTTTGTTGTACTGTTTTCACTGATACAACCCGGACTGCGCATCATGTGGGAATTCCGTGGATCCATGTTCTGGTGGATCTAAAATTAATTCTTTTTAAAATTAATTTATAACATTGTATAGGTTTCATGTATTATAGACCCCAGCAAAAGTCTAGTTTCCATCTACCATCGTAGCTGATCCTTCATGTGATTAACCTGTTCCCATCCATATTCCCTCTGGCTGCCACCAGCTTCTTCTCATAATCTTAGAGTTTGCTATTTTGTTTCGTTCTGACTTTCAGGGTATAGTTTAGTTTTGCCATCTACATCAGGAACGACACAGAAAGTTGAATTTCCATCCAGTGCTATACAGCTTCTCCCCCTCCTCCCGCCCCATCCGTTATGTTTACATGCCCCTTTTCCTCCTAGGTAACCACCATTCTACAGTTAGACTAAGAAGGTTTGATTTGATTTCTTCCATGGAAGAGGGGAGTCATATAATATTTGTCTTTTTCCATCTGATTTATTTCACTTAACGGAATTCCTTCCAGGCCGATCCGTGTTGTCACATAAAGCTATTGATATTTCACATTTTGTTTTTGGATTTTGCATATCATTTTGCAATGGGCATATGTTGTGAAAAATGCTTCATCGACTGAGTTTTGTCATTGGACAAATGCCATAGTGCATAATTGCCAAGCCTATGTGGGAGAATCTGTTGGAACCACTGGCTCTTAGGAGACCTGTCGTTGACTGAAATGTTACTAAGTGTCATATGATTATACTGTGTGCAGGCAGACACCTTATCTTAGTCCATTCAATGTGCTGTTAGGTTATTCTTACAGCACAGCCATCATGAGTAACACTGCCTTGAACCTGGGAGTGTATATCTCTTTTTTGCTTTTTTGGGTCACACCCAGCGATGCTCAGGGGTTTCTCCTGGCTCTGCACTCAGGAATTACTCCTGGCGGTGCTGGGGGACCATATGGGATGCCGGGATCGAACCCGGGCCAGCACAGGCCGGCGCCTGCAAGGCAAACGCCCTACACGCTGGGCTATCGCTCCGGCCCCATCTTTTTGAATTAGCATTTTTATATTGTCCCAAAAAGTTAAAGCTGGATGACTCAGTATTTTAATGTATTTGAGAGCTCTCCATATTATTTTCCAGAGTGACGTCACCAGTTTGCATTCCCACCTTTAAGGTACAGGGGTTTATTTCTTATTTTTTCTTTACTTTTAGCATCCATGTCAACATTTGTTTCTTATCTTATCATAACCATTCAAGCTGGTATGAATTGATAGCTCCTGGTTTTTATTTACATTTCCCTAAAATCAGTGATAATAAATACCTTGATGCTTATTTTGAAAGGTTCCTTTTAGGTAAGGGTTTCAAAGACTATGAAACTAATTGCTTGAAAATTACTTTTAAAAACTGTATTTTGCTTTGTTAGCCTCTTCACAGTATTCTAGGATAATAAATAGAAATAAAATTATCTTGCTGGGGCCAGAGCAATCGTCCAGCAGGTAGGGCCATTACTTGCATGCTGCCGACCTGGGTTCAGCAGCATGGACGTCCCTGGCGTCCCATATGGGTCCCTGAGTGCAGAGCCAGGAGTAACCCCTGAGCATCTCCAGGTGTGACCCAAAAAAAAAAAAATAAATGTTTAAAAAATTCATCGTGTTTTTAAAATGACACACTCTGTGGACTAAATTAGGGGGAAGTCATGAATTCTTCAGAATTCTGTGCTACAAATGGAAACAGCTGGTGATTACCCACATCATTGGCATAAACAGTCTACTCCGCGATTATAGCCCTGTTCTTGCCTTGATGGTTTTCTACCCATTTCCTATATCTCAGCTCAAACATCTTTCTAGAGGCTTTATCCCTGCCACACGTCTTACCCTCAGGCCTGTGTTTGTTCCACTCCATTTAGGTTCCTCTAATTGAAATTATGGGATTTGGTATAAGACATAAAAACATATCAGAAATCTTGACCTTACAAATAAATTATTCAAAACATTAGTCCACCTAACCTCTTTTAGTGATCTTTAGAGCAGATATATTTGTAACTGGTAGAAGAATCACTCCCTAGGTATAAGATCGATTGCTTTTCATTTTATTCACCTGAAGATAAATCACTTTCAAGATTTTGCAGACTTCTATTTTCCTGGAAGAAAAAAAAGATTTATTAAAGTGGAGGTTTCTTTGCTATATCAATGCTGGCTTTTTCTTCCCTTTATCCTTCTTTATTGAAAGAAGCCAGAGGCCAACAGTAGTCTTGTCTATTTTGCTCTTTATTTCATTGTTATCTTTAAACCAGTTGATGAAATACTTTTCTATTTTTGAAGGCTCATTTTTCTATAATAAGTAAGGGAATTTAACTATTTGAGCTGATATTGATATATTACTATAAATTATATTTATAAAAGCACATAGTGATTTATTTTCATTAAGGATGCATTTAGGGTTCAGCTCTATTGACTAAAAAAAGTGGGCTTTGTTTTATATATGTTTTTGGGCCACATCTGGGGATATTCAGGGGTCTCTGCACTCAAGAATCACTCCTGGAGGTGCTCAGGAGACCTTAGAGAATGCTGGCAATTTAATCTGGGTCACCTTGTGCAAGGTAAATGCCTTACCGTTGTGCTATCGCCTTGGTTCCAGGGGAGTATTGTGGGAAAGAAAGACACGGGACAGTTAGCTAATGCACAGGATATATTTTCAGTACTTCACTCTGTATCTATGTTTCCCCTTATTTATACTATGAGAAATATAAATTATTTGCCTATTTTCCCATATACTATTTTTTTGTTTGTTTTCTTTCAGGGCAGTGCTCAGGGATCACTCCAGATAGGGCTCAGGGGATCATATGGGGTGCTGGGGATTGAACCTCTTCACGCATGCAAGACAAGGGCCTTAACTAATGTACTGTACAGCTCGGAATGATTTTTTAAGTTAACTCTAACTTTTAAAGTTAGCTTTATGGAACATACAAAGTAAATCTCTTCATTTTATATATTTTATATTCACCTAGATTTCCAAATTATGATATCAAATAGTTGATTCAACAATTTTAGTGGAGCGGCCAGAGTGATAACACAGTGGTTAGTGCATTTGTATTGCACATGACCTTCCTGGATTTGATTCCTGGCATCCCATATGTTCCCTGAGCACTGTCAGGAGTAATTCCTGAATGCAGAGCCAGGAAAAAACCCTGAGCATTGCTGGGTGTGGCCCCCACCGAAAAAAAAATTAGTGTAAAAGGAAAGTATGGGTCATTTATTTAAAACACATGGTCTCATATGTGTATGTTATTATGAATACATCTATAAACACACAGTGTAAATGTATTTGCAAATTAAGTGGATGACCAATTCTATTTTCAATATATAGGAAATAATTTTAGTGAAAACAGATTTCTTCTTTAGAGAAATAATTGTTGTCTGCAAGGTTATTTTTCAACCCACCTTATATATAATGTACATACCACATTTCAAAATAGGAAAAGAGAAGCAGACCTAAACTTTCATCCTCAGGTCCAAGAAAATCTTTGTCCCATTTTGGAGTACAGAAGAAAAACAAAGATGATTTAATTAGGTTGTCATTAAGGAATATTACAGCCTTATAGACTTTTATAAATCCAGCCAAATTTTCTAAAGTACAGGTGAACTGTTTTAACATGTTTAAGAAAACATTTCTGGTAACATGCATAGTTTTTAAATTATTTTATCATATTCTGAATTATAGTTAGCTGAAATTTTATGTCATACCAGAAAAACCAGGGTGACAACAGACTGAATGGATTAAGTGGATAGAAACTAATGAGTTCAGAATGTATGCACAAGCAATTTTTTTTTGTTATTTCCAGTTGTCCCACACCAACCTACCTACCTTCCTTCCTTCCTTCCTTCCTTCCTTCCTTCCTTCCTTCCTTCCTTCCTTCCTTCCTTCCTTCCTTCCTTCCTCCCTTCCTTCCTTCCTTCTCTCTTTCTATATTTTTTCTGGTTTTGGGCCACACTGGCAATGTTTAGGGGGTTACTCCTGACTCAGTGCTCAAGGGACCGTACAGTGAGCCAAATGCAAGGCAAGCAAGAACTTTACATGCTGTAGAGTCCTTGTCCTCATCAACTTTATTTTCAGACAAAAATTATATTTTTATTTCCATCAGGCCTCTGTTCTCATCCCTCTTTCCCCAGCTCTCTCCTTTTAGTTTAATTTACCCATCTCCTAAAATTTCCATCCAGTAACATCAGAGAAGATTGACTCCAGCAGTGATGCAGCAGAAGGAGGTGGTCAACCCGGGGAGGTGGGAGTGTGAAAGACGGTCAAGTACTGCATGAGTCCCTGTCCTTTACACTGCTGTAGACCTCAGTGTCAAAACCCTACCCACTCACTGATGGGAGGGAAATTGTGGTTGGGACATGGTATGCCTCTTCAGTGTTTGAAGAATGGGTATTTCCCTTCTGTCATTTTTATGTCTAAAACTTTGTGTTTGCTTTATTTCCCATTCTTGAGTTTACCATATCCCTGCTCCCTGACCATTCCCATCTTTGTAAAAGTGTGCATAAATTCGTTCTCATCTAAGTATAAAATTGAGTTTTCTATCTCCACTGTCGTTATCTTCCTGCTTTCAGTTCCTGATATTCCAGAGCTCATTGTGCATGGTCTGTACATGTTATTCACTCAGTTCCTCTCATTCCCTGAAACGCTGGTGGCAGGATTTAAGCTCTCACCTTTGACCCTGGAGCCCCTTTTTGGAGTCTTATCTCATTTACTTGTTGCATTTATCAAAGTTGGCAGATACCAGTTTGAAACTTTTTGCTTCATTCAGGGCACTTCAAGTTTTCTGCCTTTACTGTCCTTTCTCCCAGATAGAAATATGTGTTGGATTAGAATCTAACTATTCTAATAACTCCTTTTTTTTCTCCTTGAAATTTTGTAACCCAGGTTTCAAGCTTTTCTCGTGTTCTCATAGCTTTTAGCAGATGTGCTCCCTCTCTGTCCCTGTATATACCTGGCCACTCTGTTGGGGTGCGAGCAGCATTGTCTGTAACTGCCACTTCTTCATCTGTTCGCAGTCCGATAGACTCTACCCCAGGTATCATGGTTTCCCACAGTAACTTATTTTATTAAACATTTTATTAGACCACCGTGAGATTACAACATTGCTCCTATTTAGAGGTTTCTGTCACATAGTGTTCCAGCACCCCGCCCTCCACCAATGCCCATTTTCCACCTCCAATGACCCCAGTTCCCTCCCCTCCCATAGCTTCTGCCTAAATGGCAGGTTCTTTATCTCTTTTCTCTCTCCCTCTTTCTCTTCCTTCTCTTACACATTGTCCCACCGTAATTTTTGACGCTTTCCTCCCTTCTTCTAGTTCACTCCTCTTCTGGATTACAGAGTAATTTTCCTCTATTTACCCTACAGCCCACCTGGCTCTATCCCAATCCATCTTCCACAGAGCCGCTGAAAATTGTGCGGTACAAAATGACAGATTCTGTCATGTTGCTCCCTTAGGGTGCATCAGTGGTTGACATTAACATTTCGGATAAATGCAGCCTGTTCTTGCTTTTTATATTCCTTTTCTACGGGTTAAAACCCATATAATGAAATTAATCATTTTAAAGTATATCATTCAGGGGAATTTAACTGCATTCATGATGCTTTGCAGTCAGAAGCCCTCTGACTTTTCATCCCTCTGGACACATGAAGCACTCACTTCCCATTCTCTTCTGCCACTCCTTGACGAGTTGGCTATTTGTCTCTGTGGATTTGCCACTTTGGGATATATAAGTGACTCATTATATTATGTGACCTTCTCTGTCTGTCTTCCCCTCTCGTCTAGAATAGTGTTTTTATAGTGCATCTCTGTTAAAGTGTTAGCCCTTCAATATCAGTTTTAGTGTCATCTGTTAATCAGTTGATGGACATTTGGGTTGTTTTCACCCTTTAAATATCTGTTTTTAGTTTTTTGAGTATGCACTTAACAGTTTAACTGTCTATGGTTAAATGCATATAGTATATGGTCAACTGTTTTTAATTTTTTTTTATTTGAAAGATGCTCATGTAGAGTTTTGGTTCTACAGTGTTCCAACACGCACCCTCCACCCCTAACCCATCTCCCATCACCAATGTCCCCACCTCCCTTCCCCCTCCTGCACCTCAACCACTTGGCGGATTCTGAATGTCATTTCTTTCCTCTTTATATCTCCTTCCCACCAAACTTTTCTGCTCTTCGTGGAATGCAGTGAGTGCATTAAAAGACATTACTGTTTCACTATTTTAGTGGACCTGGGCTCGAACTGGTTTTGCTCTGTTGATCTGGTCGTGAGGCAGTTTCCCAGCGTCCGGACAGCGAAAATGGTGGCTAGTGTGATGGGCGGCAGTCTCATCCAGCTGCTTCCGGGACACCCCAGAGGCGACAGGCCCACTCCCAAAGCCCATCTGCCCTCCTCGGGTTCCATGGTCAGCTAGGCCCGACGCGAGCCGAGTTCCAGCCTCCCCAGCCGCTTCTGAGCCTCTGGGTGCTGGCCCGTGGGCAGCTCCTGGGCGGGGCCACCAGGCTCGACAAAATGGAGGGGGAAAGGGCGATCACGCCTCCATCTGACGACTTCCCAGTGATTCCCGCCTCTTGGAGCCGCCTACCTGGGCTCGAACTGGTTTTGCTCTGTTCAACTGGTCGTGAGGCAGTTTCCCAGCATCCTGACAGCAAAAATGGTGGCTAGTGTGATGGGCGAGTCTCATCCAGCTGCTTCCGGGACCCCCCAGAGGCGACGGGCCCTCCTCCTCGGGGTTCCATAGTCAGCTAGGCCCGGCGCGAGCCGAAGTTCCAGCCTCCCCAGCCTCTTCTGAGCCTCTGGGTGCTAGTCCGTGGGCAACTGTTTTTAATTTTTAAAGAAACTTTAAAAAATACAGTGACTGGGCCGGAGCTATAGCTCAGCGAGTAGGGCTTTTGCATTGCACGCGGCCGGCCTATGCCTGCCCCTGGTTCGATCCCCGGCATCCCATATGGTTCCCCAAGCACCACCAGGAGTAATTCCTGAGTGCAGAGCCAGGAGTAACCCCCTGAGCATCGCCAGGTGTGACCCAAAAGACAAAAAAAAAAATACAGTGGCTGTGCCATTTATATTTTTTAAATTATTTTTTATTATACCACAGTGAAACATACAGTTACAAAGGTGTTCATAATTGGTTCTTGGTAATACAGTATTCCAGCACCCATCCCTCCACCAGTGCCCCATCCCCACCACCAGTATACCCACACCCCCTCCAACCCACCCCCAGGCTGCCTCAATAGCAGGTAGACCCTTTTCCTCTCTTTCTCTCTCTTTCCTCTCTCTCTGTCTCTCTCTGTCTCTCTCTCTCTCTGTCTCTGCTTCTGCCTCTCTCTCCCCTTTCCTTTTTAACATTGCAGCTAGCCCTGCAGACATTTAGGGTTTATCGTGTAAGTCTCTTTGTGTTGTGCCATTTATATTTTTAACAGTAGTGTCCAAAACTGTTAATCTTTGAGAAACCTTGCCAACACTTGTTCTGTTTTTATTTATTATTGGTTTGGGGCCTCACCAAATTTATATATATAAATCGTAAAAAATACCACCTCAGTCAGGGACTATATGGCAAAAGGCATACTGGGGTTGGACCTCATTTGGTCCTGGGGACCATTTGAGATATTGGGGTCAAATATCATTTGGTCATATACAATGCAAGCTTCCCGCCCCTATGTACTACTATTCCTCTAGCACATGTTGTCTTTTTTTTTGAATTTTGACCAACCTCGTTGGTGTAGAGCAGTATTTCATTGTGATTTTGGTTTGAATTTCCCCTAATGGTAATCATATTAGGCTATTTTTTAAAATGTGTTTGTTCTTCCTTTTTTAAAAGTATCTTTGGCAGGCTGAGTGTGGCAATAAGATGGGCAGGGTGCTTGCGCAGCATACAGACAACCCAGGTTCAGTCCCTAGCATCACATAAGGTCCTGAGCCTGCCGGTTTTCTCAGTGCAGAGCCAGGAGTAATTCTTAGGCATCACTGGCTGTGACCATAAATAAATAAACATTTCTTTGGAACATGAACAACAACAACAACTTTTTTTTTTTTTTTTTTTTTTTTTTTTTTTGGGTCACACCTGTAATGCCCAGAGGTTACTCCTACCTCTGCACTCAGGAATTACCTCCTGGGCGGTGCTCGGGGACCATATGGGATCCCGGGATCTAACCCAGGTCAGCTGCGCGCAAGGCAAATGCCCTACCCACTGGGCTATCGCTCCGGCCCAACAACAACCTGTTTTGTTGTTGAAAATTTGACTTCTTTTTTTTATCCTGTGTATTGGACTATGTGTTGCAATGAGTATGTGTGTGCATACTGTCTTCCCCGTTCATCATCGATTTGCTCCCGAGCGGGCCCCAGTAACATCTCCATATGTCCTGTCTCATGCTAGTAGAGCCAAGGCATCTGCTTGCTCCAGGAACATAAAGAGCCTCAATCCATTCCGGAATGAGTCTATAATTGTTACTGGTATTTGGCATATATATCAAATACAACATGGGTAGCTTGCCAGGCTCTGCCGTGCAGGTAGCATACTCTTGTAGGCATCTCTAAGTCCAGCATTTATTGATGAACCAGCGTGGCCGCTTGCGTGCAATGTGTGCATACATTTTTTTTGAATTAATGCTTATTGTTTGGGGTGAGGTAGATGCCAAGAAGTGGAAGTCTCTGGGTTACATGGGCTTTTATTCTTACTTTTCTAGTAATTGCCATATTGTTTTCTATCGAGACTGTGCCAAACAGCATTTCCACCTGCAGTAAAAAAGTGTACCTGTGACCTCATCCCCTCCAGCAATGCTTGATACAGACTTTTTTTTTTATAGTTAAGTCTTTCCTCCAGGACTAGAGGGAGTATTGTCTGATAAGCAGCATTTAATGACATTTCATAGAGCCACATAAAATAATAATGCTGATATAAACAAATAGATGACCCCAAGACCTCTAAAAATTTGTGTCTTATTTTTATTTTCTTTTTTTCATAATGAAACAAATTTAATCAAGTTAATTAGCAGCAGAAGTACAATGACATGAAAAGCCCCGTATTTTACAT
>JAJIBD010008480.1:0-78519 GCA_021461705.1 Cryptotis parvus | reverse complement strand
TCTCTACATGGCCAGATCACATTTCAGACTATGAGGAAGATATTAGTTGCTAAGTGACATCCGCTTGTCAATTTTCTGAATGGAGAAAAATCTACTCCATGGATGACTTTTCTCTAACTTCTATACCAGCTGCTAGAGGGACTGGGTGAACTAACTGGGAAGTATCAGGTCAGTAGCATGCTATAACCATGAGCACTAGGAAGTGAGAAAAAAATTCCTATCATTTATATCCTCATAATGCAAATTAAAATTTTACATAGCTACTATGAAGAAGCATTTAATTTCAATTTTTAATTAATTTTCATTGAGGTGCTGTTAGTTTATATGGGCATAAATCTTTTTATGCTTTAGGCTTGCGCTGTTACCACACTGTGCCCATCACATTGTGAATGTGCTTCTGTCACAGTTCATAGCCAACTCATTCTGTTTCCTTACACATGTCAAATCTGTGGTCAGAGTTAAGAGTTTTTATTTCACTGGGCATAGTGCATTCCTTATTAGATTTCTCTGTATATCACACGATTTACAATATGCAGTAGCATGTTCCCATCTTGAGAGCTTTTTATCATTAATGGATATTGAATTTATGAGATCAATCTATTATGAAGCCAAGAATCTCATAATAGTTTTTGTGATAGTAGTGGGAGCAGGATTGGATGGTGTCTAGGGTATGTGATCAACAAGTGACTGAGTGTTAAGTTTGAGCAGATCTTAGTAAAAATAAGTACTTCTAACATGTACTTCTAACATGTACATGTACTTCTAACATGTACTTGTGTCCCAAGTTTGAGAGTCCCTGGAAATCAGGAGTTCAAGCTCATTAGTGCCTGGAACTCCTTTTTGCTTCCATATTGCACATATATAGGCATGAGTGAAAATCTCTTTACATGATATAGGTTTAAGAGAAGGATGGAGCCTCTGCCACAGCGAAAGCCCACAAATGCTGAATGAGAACACACAAGTTGTGGCAGAGGTGGAATGTATTGCTTAGGATGCTTTAGAATGTCTCCAGGGAGTTTTCTGACTATACAAGTATTGCTTATTGCTTATTAGCAAAGGACAGAACAAAGATTTATTCATTTCTTATTATCATGTAATAAGAAATGTACTGGTTGGTACTGGTCTGTGTCTGTGTTAGACTTAAATCAGTGTTTCCCAGCTCAAGTATTAGCTTTGTGTGGGTAGATCTGGTCTCTGGAATTTGTTTTTATTTATTTATTTATTTTGAATATTTTTATACCACAGTGAGATATAGAATTACAAAATCGTTCATGTTTGGGTTTTGATCAGCACCCATCCCTCCACCAGTGCCATTTCCCACCACCAATATCCCTCGATTCCCTCCCTCACCCTTACTCTGCCTCTATGGCAGGTTCTTTCTCTCTTTCTCTCTCTCTCTTTCTATCTTCCTTCTCTTACATATTGTGGATTATAATATATACATTTAGACGTTATCATTTGTATCTTTTGCCTGTATTAATGCTCAGTTCTAAGTTGGTATTAGCACTTTCGACAAATATTAGCACACTGTTCCCTTCTCTGTCTTACGCAACCTCTGACTCCCATATGTTTGTGGTAATTTCCACATTTGACAAGACCTCCTGATCCATGAGTCGCCTGACCATAGATATTGATATCATAATATGTATATATGTGTATTTATGTCATGCAATAAATGCAGTGATTTTTATCTTTTTCCTTATGGCTAATTTCACTCAATATGATCCTCTCCATGTACATTCATTTATAGGCAAATTTCATCACTTTATTTTTCCTAACAGCTGCATAGTATTCCATTGTGTAGATATTTCTTTATCCAGCCATCAGTTCTCAGGCACACTGATTGTTTCCAGATTCTGGCTATTGTGAATAGTACTGCTATGAAAATAAAAAGCAGAAGCAGATGGTGTTTCTGCTGTGTTTTTTGGCACCAGGGTATGTTCCCAGGAGGGGTGTGGCTGAGTCAAATGGGAACTCAATGTCTAGTCTTTGGAGGAATGTCCATATTATTTTCCAAAAAAGGCTGTACTGGTTGATATTCCCACCAACACTGGATGAGAACATGGATGAGAGTCCCTTTTCCCCTGCATCCACCCCAGCACTTGTTGTTCTTGCTCTTTTGGGATATGCACCAGTCTCTGTGATGTGAGATAATATCTCATTGTTGTTTTTATTTGCATATCCCTGATGATTAGTGATGATGAGCATTTTCTCATGTCTTTTGTCTATTCAAATTTCTTTCTTTTCAAAGTTTCTGTTCATTTCTTCTCCACATTTTTTGATCGGGTTGACTGTTTTCTTCTTGTAAAGTTTTACCAGTGCCTGATGTATCCTGGATGTTAACCACTTATCAGGTGGGTATTTGGTGAATATTCTTTCCCATTGTGAAGTATCTTTATACCTTGCTCACTGTTTCGTTCGAGTTGAAGAGGATTTTTAGTTTCATGTAGTTCCATATGTTTTTCTTTGCTTTCAGTTGCTTCGTTAGTGGTATTTCACCTTTGAAGATGCCTTTAACTTCAATGTTGTGGAGAGTTTTTCCTATATTTTCTTCCACATACTTTATGGATTCAGGTCCAATATTGAGATCTTTAATCCATTTTGATCTGATTTTTGTGCATGGTGTTAGACAGAGGTACAAATTCAGTTTTTTACATGTAGCTGCCCAGTTTACCCAGTACAACTTGTTGAAGAGCCTGTCCTTGCTCCATTATGGACTCTTTACACCTTTATCAAAGATTAAATGATCATGTGTTTAAGGATGGGTGTCAGGATACCCCGCTCTATTCCATAGATCCACAGGTCTGTTCTTATTCCAATACCATGCTGTTTTAATTACTACCACTTTGTAGTAGAGTTTGCAGTTGGGAAAGGTGATGCTTCCCATCTTCTTTTTTCCCAAGGATTGCTTTAGCTATCCATGGGGATTTATTATTCCATATGAATTTCATGAATTTTTTGGTCAATTTCTTTGAAGGATATCATGGGTATCCTTATAGGGACCATCTTGAATCTGTACAAAGCTCTAGGGAGTATTACCATTTTGACAATGTTGACTATGCCCACCCATTAGCAGGTCCCTGGAATTTGATTTTAGGATCTGAGAAAAAACAATGTGGTGTCCCTAAGGCAGTTGTAAAGATCCCCAAGATTATGTCTCCTGGTGACTTTTAATAAGGCAAACACAATTAAATATGTTTTCTTTCAGCTACATTGCGAAAAGACACAAAGGTAAAGCTTACTGGTGATTATATTGTTACAGAAAACTGGGGACAGTACAGTGCCCCCAACAAAGTTGCTAAAAACCACTATGATGGCTTCCTGTCTGCAACTGTGCTCTGTTTACAGTATATAGTTTCTCTTTTCCCACCTAGTGTTATAAACAGAAGTTTGTAAGATGCAGGTGCTATATGTTCAACATAGCTACCCCCACCATGTCCACAGTACAATGTTCTACACTTTAAAAAAATCATTTACTAATTGTAGCTTGATGCTCTAAGGTAAGTTTTATTCTTAGTGAGGGTATCCTTTTTATCAATCATTTATAAGAGTTTCGGGTATATTTACCTGATTAATCCAAATTTTGGTATTGATTTTGCAGTAATCAAAGGACAGAACACTGATTTATTCATCTTGGTTCCTTCAATCCTGTCCCCTACCCACTTTTTGAACATTGTGGCCAAATCAGAACCAGCTCATTTATAACATATCTACCCTTTCATTCCTTCACTTCCTTTTCCATTCTTCTGCTTCTCAAGATTATATAACCAAAAGTGGTGTTAGAGTTAGGTTCAAGAAATATAAAAGATATTTTTATTTAAAAATTTTAAATGTATTTTTTAAAATCATCTTCCACGTAATTGAAGTCTTGATCCATCACTAAGAAGAAAATGTTTAAATTATGTGAGTTAGTACCTCAATAAAGTGATGCTGTCCATACTACTCCTTTCTCTTATTGTGTTGGCGTTACTATGCATATGAGAATCTTTTATTCCATCCACTATAGCAAATTTAGTACACAATTTAAATAAGCCTTTCCCAATTTTACATGTCCCTCACTAGAAAAGTCCCTATTTGCACATTTTCCAAAATATCAGAATATTGAAAAATTTTTTAAAAATAAATAATATGCCCTCTTATGACAAATGACACAAAGGAGACTTTTCAGTTGAATAAAGGAAAAGAAAATAAAGAGTAGTAGAGCAGAGGAGAAATTTATAAAATTTTTAGAACTCAGAGAAATTAGGGTCAGGGTATCCTTTGTTCAAAAACTGACACATTTCTAGGTTATCAGCTATATCAGTTGTCAGGCTTGGCTTTTAAAGCTAATAACTTTGAGTTTTCAAGCAGAACTTGAAAAAAAGCTGTGAATAAACATAGAAATTCATTACTTAAAATTCAGTTAGAGCAGTTTTTCTCAATTTTTTTTCTGACCATGCTCCCTTCCAATCTTTCTTTTTTTTAACTATTTTATTATACCACTGTGAGATATACAATTACAAAGATATACAATTAAAAGTTCATATTTGGGTTTTGGTCATACAGTATTCCAGCACCCATCCCGCCACCAGTGCCCATCTCCCACCACCAAACGTCCCCAGTTCTCGCCCCCCCCCCCAGCCCACCTCCATGGCAGGCTATTTCTTTTCCTTTCTCTTTCTTTCTCTTTTCCTTCCCTTCCAGACTATGGATTACAGAACATACATTAAAGGGTTGTCATGTGTATCTTTTGCCTGTATTTAATGCTCAGTTCTAGGTTGGTATTAGTACCCTTGACAATTGTTAGCACACTGTTCCATTTTCTCTCTTACCTAGCCTCTAACTCCCACACATTTGTAATAATTTCCAACTTTGACAAGACCTCCTGATACATGTTTCACTTGACCTTGGATATTGATATCATAATATGTACATATATGTTTATGTCATGCAAATAAATGCAGTCATTCTGTATCTGTCTCTCTCCTTCTGGCTAATTTCACTCAACATAATCTTCCAGATATTGCTGGATCAAATGGGAGCTCAATATCTAGTTTTCGGAGGAATGCCCATATTGTTTTCCAAAAGGGCTGGACGAGTCGGCTCTCCCCGCCAACAGTGGATGAGAGTCCTCAAAGTAGTTTTAAAATAAACAATCATGGGGGACTATTGTACAATACTGTCTATTAATGGCCAAGAATAAGTATGAACTCTGAACGTAATAGTAATAGTAAATGAGGTCTACCTTTAAAAGATGGGGGAGAATAACAAACTAAATCCATCCTATTTGGAAGGAAAGAAATAGTAAAATCAAGATCAGAAAAAAGCAAAATTAAACGGACCCCAAAATGGATAAAACCATAAGTAAAAATATTTTACCCACTATAGTATTGCTCCAGTCTCAAAATTTTACAACTCCATCAATTATTTCAAAGGATGCAATCTTTCTTTCCTTTACTTTCACCCCCTTTCCCTGCTGTCTTCTGTGTCTGAGAAGTTGATTCCACAGTCTTGCTTTATTTACACTAATTCACCTGTGATCCTCTTAGAAATTTTGGCTTAGAGTATAACTCTTTGGGTATGCTAGGTTTGCTTTAATAACAGCTATTGTTTCACTATAGAAAAAATGTAATTGTGAGATTAGTGGAAAGCAGGACTGTTGTGGCGGGATTCGAGGGAGGGTTGTTCATGGACTGAGCGCTTTGCATGTGGGAGGCCTACACTCAATCGCTTGGCACCTTGTTATCCCCCTGCAAAACCAGGGATGGTCCCTAAGCATAAAGCCAGAAGTAGTTCCAGCTATGGCCCAAAATTAAAAAACAAAATGAATGTTTTAGTTAAGTCTTTTTTAACAGAATAAAGGAATGAATGCAACCAGGACTTAAATGGAAGAGATTTCGGAAAAAAGAAATAATTAAATATAATGTAAAATTATTTAATTTTAAATTTATTATTTTTAATTTATTGTTTTGTTTATTTATTATTTTATTATAAAATAATAAAATTTAAATTTATTACTAATATTTATTATTTAATATTTATTATAATTTTTACATTAAAATTATTTAAACTTATTTAAATATTTAATTTTGATCACTTGATCATTTGACATCCGTTATTCATCGATTTGCTTGAGCAGGCACCAGTAACATCTCCATTTGACCTTATCATGTGCCAGTGTAGCTCAATGACATCTGGTTGCTTCAGGAATACAAAGAGCCTCAAACCATTCGTTCAGGGTCTTGACAAAGAAGTCTAACCATCTTGAGGGTGGGGCAGCCATGTGATCTTTTGACATCCCATGGGATCCAGTCGGTAACGGCTCTAGTCCAGCGGTCCTCTCCAAATCGCATTACATTTCCAGCCCATCTTATTTTCGATGCCTTGGCAAATAAGACAGTGTCCATGACTCTGGAACAGCGACAGAGGTCAGAACTCTAGATTCCTTCTCTCACATGAGTGAGGCGTGATATCTCAAGCATGGCTCTTTCCATTCCTCTTTGGGAGACCCAAATAGCATTCTCATCCTGCTTTCGTAGGGCCCAGGTCTCTGAGGCGTATGTTAATGCAGGGAGAACAGTAGAGTCGAAGAGATGTGCCTGGAGCTGGAGGTTCTTTGTCTCTTTAGTTATTTCTTCGATATTTTTGAAGGCATTCCATGCTGCTCTCTTCCTCCTGCGAGCTCAGGGTTTAGGTCATTCATCATGTTGACTTCTCGACCTAGGTACACAGAACTGCTGCATTCAGAGATGTTTGTTCTATTGAGAGTGAATGGGGCCTCTGGACCTAGTTCATTTCTCATGAACATAGTTTTGTTGAGATTCAGCTGTAGACCTATCTTTCCACATTCTCGGTCAAAGTCGGCCAGCATTTGTGTCCCTTGGCTAATGTTTGGTTTTATTAGAACGATGTCATCAGCGAAGCAGAGGTGGTTTAGTTGCCAACCATCTATAGAATGGGAATTTAATTTTAAATATTATTTAAATATTATTTAAAATGTTTAAATATTTAAGTATATAGATATAAAATTTAAATATGATTTAAAATAATTTTAAAATATTTAAACTTCAAAAAAAGTTAAACCTTTATTTCAGCTCTTCATTATCAAAACTTTTCCCTATTTTTTTCTGTAGGCTTTAAACTTGAGAACTAGAGTTTAGTAGTCTCATGGCAGAAATAAATAGTATAAATATAACTGAGGTTGTAGAAGGGAAAAAGAAAAAAAAAACAAAAATGTTGAAGAAAATAATTGACTAAGACTTTTCCAAGGTCCTAGAGGGACATAGATGTCATACACACTATAGCAGCAATATAAAATTGCTTCCCCTCCCAAAATCAAAGAGAAACATTTAAAGCATCCATTTAAAAACACAAATTACATTTAAATAAATAGCAGTAATATCGAAAATAAGAAGTAATCGTCTGATAAACATGATAACTGGATTAAGCTGAATATGCTAGTAGGTTAAATTAGAAGAATCCATTTCAGCAGTACTGATATCACTGATGCTTACTAGCTGAAATTATGACTCTTCCATTAAATCATAGCCTGATTCTGTCTTCTGTGAAACAAACAGAAAACTTTTCAGTAGAAATAATGAAAGACACAGTCACCCTAGGCAATTTTGTGACCATTTTTAAACATGGTATTTCTAAAATTGTGCAATGTGACAGCTTTACATTAATTAGTACTTCTTTGCATTCATAGTAAAACACATAGACACCCATACACATTGAATAATCGATTTATATATTAATCATGATGCCTTAATAAATAACTTTTTAATTCAACTTCTATAAAATGTTTAGAAATAAATTATTTGTCTCTACAAAAACTACAAATGCAAAAATTAGAAAGAGAACAAAATAAGTATTGCTATTTTTTGCTGGTCACTGGTCTACATATTTGACGTATTAGGGTGTTTAACTCAACAAATTTATAGAAGTGGTATTATGATAAATCCCTTTATCTTTGAGATTATGTTTACAAAATGTTAAATAACCAACCAATAGCACACAGTTGGGAAATAATTGAGATGATAAGGCTCTTTACTCTGAACTTTAATCTTCAGTCTCACACAATGCTGACCTACTTCCTAAGCTACTAGGGACCAAGGTATATTAAAATGGAAATTAAGCAAGGCAAACACTATTCAGAATAGGGTTAATAGAAATGGCATTGATAACCACAATATTTATAACACAATATGAATGTTATAATTTAATTTATAATTTCTATATTATTGGATATTATGACCATGCAACATATCTTAAAGTTAATCGTTTCACGGAGTTCACATTTTTCTAGAAGATTTTACAGGTATTCCTTGACAATAAGTCCTGTCTTACAGGACTGTGAGGCAAAGAACAAAATTTTTCAAACAAAGCCTTGCCTCCTGGGGAGTGTATTTACATGTGGGTCCAGAACAAGAGGGGTCATGAGTTATACAGACTTTGCAAAAAAGTAAGAATTGGACAAAAGTTTGTTTTGGCTACAAAAATTTTCAGTTGGGAATAATATTTCCCCACACTAGATTTTTAACAATCTCCAGATACATTTTTTCATTTGTAGTTTGTTCTACTGGCATTCAGGGGAAGAATGGAGCTGTCAGTCAGGCCTTCAGAAGATATGAACAAGTTCAGGCCCCACATAGGTGGGTTCAAGAGAGAAACCTCTGAGGAACTAACACAACCAGCACTGTGTCTCCAAAACCCACATATTTCTAGCACAAATCTTCACATTTCAGAATATTAGCCCTTGGCAAACACAGCTTGGGTCACATAATGATCCCTGTACCAGTCTGGGCACAAAGTTGAGACCCAGGGAATATGTCTGAAGGTCATTCACCTTGAGCAATGAGGTAGGCGGGGAAAAATTCCTCCACAATGAAGGTACCCTGATCTTGCTCAACAGGCTTTACAGAGCCTGACCATGCTAACTCCATCTCTACACTATCCTCACTATCTTCTTACATCATCACACATTGCTGTTGGGAAGGTGCACTGGTGGTGTGATGGGTGCTGGAACACTGTATGACTGAAACACAAACCATGAACAGCTTTGTAATTGTATTTCTCACGGTGCAATAATACATTTTTAGGCAAATTAAATTAGGTTTCTGCCTCAATTTCTTATTCAACAAAAATTACATTATAACTTCCCTTCTTTTTATGTGTCAGCTTTGCCTTATATATTTCTAGGGACAAGAATCTCACTACTTTCCACAGTAGTTCCTAGCAGAAAGACTTTTTGCAACCTGAACGGTTATGCCTTACCAGAATTATCTCCCATCTTCCAGAAAGTTCTTTATCCATCAGACCTGTAATAGAACACTGGAATTCCACAGAACAAATCCACTTACCCTCACACAATGCCACTTTAAGCTTTCCCTGAGGCAATCTAATATGTACCAGACAGAGGCCCTGTACTTTATCACTTGATCTTGAGATACTGGGTAGACACAATATGGAGTCAGTTCCTTTTCCTAAATAACTCACACAAAAACAGTCCCAGAAAAATGCTCTTAATATCTTAGAGACACCAATTTAAAAATATTAGAAAAATAAAAATAGAAATCAGGGAGCCATGAAACAGCAAGGATCAGCAGAACTCAGCCTTAGAAAAGATTGAGAAAGACTCTCAGAGAAGGAAGAGCCTGGGGTACTGAGCAGCCACAGTTGAATCTGTGTGTTGTGCACTGCACAGTTCTGGCCTTTGTGGATGACTCCCTTGGAGATATGTAGTACTGTCTGTTCTACCTTACCCAGTACCCCTTTGGAGCTGACTCATGTAGTCTAAGCAACAGTGGGCTGGGAAAGAGAAGGTGATTAGGAAAGAGCTTGGAAACTGAAAAAATGTTTTCAGAAAACTGTACAACATGCTGTGTGTTCAGAGAATAAATTTAAGGGTGAAAGTAACCAGAAAAAATAAGGCAGAGCTGAAAATCTGCAAAAATGGATCCAGGCAATGGTGTTCCAGAGCCTGCTTATATGGGTTAATGAAACTTGACCATTTAAGCATCATTTCCAGCTTCTGTTAAATAGCAAAACACTGGTAGCTCGAAATCAGCCGTGGTGGGGTGGAAGTACCTATGCCATGAAAATTCATAAATATGAAAGGTTTGCATTTTTCCACTCCATTGTTAAAAACATTTGCAACATATGACTGATTATCAATCCCTGCTCAAAAGACTTGGTCCAAAGATATAGAGGCCTAGGGACAGATCTTTGTGTCCCCCACTTCAACTTAGCATTCACTGTGCTTCCGGTTTCAACTTGTTTATCTCTAATCAAAATCTCTAAGCAGGGAAGTCACATGTTTTCAGTTCTCATATGCTAGCCTCAGGAATTCCTCATCACCCTCTTGCACTTTTTTGTGTTGAAATTCAGGAGTGTTTGTGCATGAGTTGAAAGACAGTTTCTCTTTATTAAAGTCTATTTTGTCTGCAACTTTAGCTGCCTGCAGGCAGGAATCATGATACTTTGCCCTATTTAAAAAAAAAAAGATCTCAGACCTTCTCTAGCTAATAACCTCAAATTCTTAGCTTTTTCTGTGGTTTCCAGACACTGTCCTGACACTTTACATGCACTGGCTCTTTTCACTCTCATGATGAGATGTGAGATAGAGACTGCACATCACAATAATTTGTTAATTGACACAGGACAGACGGCTCACAAGGGAAAAGGCTGGCTTCATTTGCTATGGAGAAAGAAATGATTCTACGTAATCATTTTTTCTCTCTCTGTTACCTATGATTTTAGTGTCATATAATGAAAATATGGTAAATGTCAAGTAGGTCTTAGATTTAAACTTTTGACATATTTTGTGGGGTGGGGTGTATGTGTGTGCATACAGACATACATATGTGTGCATATGGTTTGCAAGAGTTCAGTCTTATCATTTTGCATGTGGATATTTAGTTTTCCCAGTGCCATTTATAAAATAGTATTCACTGTATCACTGTCTTCCCATTGTTCATCGATTTGCTAGAGTGGGCACTAGTAACATCTCCATTAGTCCTGTCACAAGCAAGTGCAACCCAAGGGCATCTACTTGCTACAGGGACAGGAGGAGCCCGAAACCATTCTTCAGGTTATGGAACTGAGGTCCATAATAGTTACTAGTCTTTGGCATAAAAAGTAAATAAAACACGGTAGCTTGCCAGGCTTTACTGTGTAGGTGGTATAGTCTCAGTAGAAGGCTCTCAACCCGAGCATTTAATGATGAAACTTAAAGGGGGGAAGATCAGGTTTTCTCTTGGATGGAGCTCTGAGGAACTATGGAGTCTGGATGTTGAGAATGACTAACTGCATGATGTGTGGTATACTCTGGCTTCTTGCCAGGCTTACTGGTATCAGTTAAAACATGTCTATAACTGTTTGCTATATAATAAATGTGAAAGAAATTTGGAAGAACCTTATGCAAAATTCAGTATCCTATAAGAATATTGTGCGGGCCGCTTTGTGGCCGAGCACCAAGGGACATGTGGGTCTGGCGTGGGTGGGTCTCTCTCTTTCCGGGGCAACTGGCATGGAGGTGGGAGGAAAGGGCAGGGCCCAAAACTCCACTCCGAGTCCGGCCAGCATGGTCTCTTCCCTGCTCATGAGAGCAAACCCTTGGAGCAATGTTGGACTCGGCCAGGGGATGGCCGAGCCCCCTTACTGGGAAGTCAGCTCAATGGGTTGCTTCCACATGGGGCCAACCGGGCAGCGCAGCTGTGGGACTGAAGTGGATGGGTCTGGCTATCTTCCGGGGTTGCAAATTAGCTGAGTCTGGCGTGGGTGGGTCTCTCTCTTCTGGGGCAACTGGCATGGAGGCGGAGGAAAGGGCAGGGCCCAAAACTCCACTCCAAGTCTGGCCAGCATGAGAGCAAACCCTTGGAGCAATGTTGAACTCCTTACCGGGAGGTCGGCTCCATCGGTTGTTTCCACATGGGGCCAGCCAGGAAGCGGCTACCATTGTATTCACAGTTTTTAAAAACAAGTTGACTGTATACTCAGACTTATTTCTGAGCTATTTTCTATTATTGATCTAAGTGCTCATCTAATACCAGAATCATACTGTTTTTATTACTGTACCTTTGCATCATGTTTTTAAATGAAAAATTTGAGCCCTCCAACTTTACTTTTGTCCTTCATTTATTTAGCTGTTTGGAATCTTTTTGCAATTTTATTTACATTCAGCATTTTTTTTCTATTTCTAAAAAAATAAATCACGGGGCGGAGTGATAGTCCAGTGGGTAGGGCGTTTGCCTTGCACGTGGCTGGCCTGTGCCAGCCCTGGTTCGATCCCCAGCTTCTCATATGGTCCCCTGAGCACCTCCAGTAGTAATTCCTGAGTGCAGAGCCAGGAATAACCCCTGAGCATCACCAGGTGTGACCCAAAAAGAAAAAAAAAATCACTATGGGTTTTATAGAAATTGCGTTAGATCTGTAAATTGCTTTGTTTAATATGAACATTTGACAATATTTATTTCTACAGTTAGAGAACATGGGATAACTTTTAATTTATATTGTATATATTTAATTTCTTTTAGCAGTGCTTATATTTCTCAGTATATAAGTTTTTCATCTTCTTGGCTAAACTTATCCCTATTTTATTTTTTGATATTATTGCAAATGATATTGTATTCTCTTTGACCAAACTTTGTTAATGTTTACAAGAACAACTTGATTTTGTAAGATGGTTTGTACCCTGCAATTTTCATTATTTTATGTTAGTTCTAAAGGCCCTTCATGGAGTTTTTAATAATATATAAATATCATGGGGCCAGAGTACAGTGGGTAGGGTGCTTTCCTTGCAAGTGGACAATCTGGGTTCAATTCTCTGGCATCCCATATGGTCCCCTGAACACCACCAGGAGTAAATCCTGAGTGCAGAGCCAGGAGTAACCTATGAGCATTGCCAGGTGTGACCCAAAAAGCACATAAATAAACAGATAAATGAATGAATGAATGAATGAATGAATGAATGAGAAGAATGAATGAATGAATGAATACGCAGAGATAGTCTTACTTAATTTCCAGTTTGAATAATTTTTATTTCCTATTCTTATTGCTCTGGACAAATTTTCCAGCATTCTATTGGATAGAAGTAGCTAGAGTGAAGTCATTTAATGGTTCCTGAACTGGTTATTAAATGAATAGGGAATTATTAAAAAATGAGAGAAAATATTTTAAACTATATATAAAGAAGATATTAAAAATAAAAATATTTTTTACAACTCCATATTGAAAATAAATATGTAATTTTTTAAAGTGGGCCAAGGATATTCCAAAGAAAACAAACAGGCACCAAATACAAGAAAGGTGCTTATATGACTAATCATCTGGTACGTGCTTATCAAAATTATAGTAAGATATCACTTTACATCTATAATATGGTATTATCAAAAATCTAAAGATAACAGGTGTAATTAAGGATATGAAGAAATTCTTGCCCTTTCATACTGTTGGCAGAAATAAGAACAGAGCAAAAACTGTGCAAAACAAGGAAATTCCTCATAACTTAAAATAGAAACTTCATTTGTTCCAGAAGTCTCATTTCTGAATATATATCTTTCTAAAATAAAATTACAACTTTGAAAAAATATGAGAAAGCCTATGTTCATTGCATTCATGGTAGTTAAGATGTAGAAACAATCTAAGTGCCCATCACGATATGAATGAATAAAGAAAATTTGATGTATATGTACAATAAAATATTTTTAAGTCTTCAAAACATAAGGAACCACTACCTTTTTGTCTTAGCATGGATGAACTTATAGGACATCATGCTAGGGAATTAAATCAGTCTCAAAATAATAAAACTATAAAATTTCCAGGTAAGGAGATAAATAAAACTGTCAAACAAACAGAATACAATGGTAGTTGCCAGAGATGGAGCAGGGGAAAATGAGTTATTGTTGCTTAATAGCATGAAATTTCAGTTATTCAAGAGGCCCCAAAAGCAAACATAAAAAACAAAGCAAAACAAGGGGATCGGAGTGATAGTATAGCAGGTACAGTGTCTTCTTTGCATGCAGCCAACTCTGGTTCGATCCTGGGGATCCCATATGGTCCCTCAGCAATGCCAGGAGTGATTCCTAAATGCAGAGCCAGGAGCACCCACTGAGGATAGCCAGGTGTGAAACAAAGAGAAAAATACAAAACAACAAAATAGTTATGCAAGAGGAAGGAGTTTTAGACATCTACTATTCAGTCAGTACCCATAAGCAGCAATATAGCATTGTATACTTAAATTATTTTAGAAGAATATGGGGAGGAGAAACAGTACAAGGTGTGAGACATTCCCCCCTATAAGTGGCTAACCTCTGTTCTATCTCTAGCACTATATATGGGGTACACTGAGCACTTGCAGGAGTGAGTCCTGATCCATGAGCACAGAGCCAGGAATAAGACCTAAGTATTGCTTTTTGTGCCACCCCCGTTTCTTTTTAAGATGATAAATCTCATGCTCACTGTTCTAACCATCCCACCACCAACACACACACACACACACACACACACACACACACACAAAACTGACATATATACCCTGGCACATACAGAAAAACAAGAAAGATATTTATGAAGGCAAAGAACATTTAGTAACTTGATTGTGGTGAATCATATACAACTGTACACAAATAGCCAAACTCATCAAATATGCATGTGAAAATGTTGTTGGTAAATTATATTCAATAAAACATTTTTAGGAAGAAGAAAATCTGAGTTTAGAATTCATGCAGGTTGCTGTCAGTATTCATGACTTGTCTTACTACATTTCACAACCTAAAGCCATGCTTGCTTATTATTTTGTTGTGTATGTTGGACATACACAACAATATTCAATTGTTGGTACCGATTGAATACAAACCAGGTGAGAGAACCTTTGTATAGTTCAACTTAATTCCATAATCACATGATTCACACTTAATAATAAGTATTAGGAATTTGGGTTCAACCTGGAGCCCTTCTTTGATAAAGCATTATGACTTGCTCTGGGGAAATCACTGTATTTTCCCTCTTGATCCATTTTATATGGTGTGACTGATCATATCCCCATGGTAGAAGAACATGTGGTCCAGGAAAGTAATCTTTCCACTGGTCCAAGAGATTAGGTTCAGGATGTGCAGAGGATCTCACTCAGGGCAATGGAAATTAACATAATACCTGTGTTTGAATGAAAGAAAAAAGAACAGATCTCATTTCCATTAGGCTTGAATCTCAGAAGATGGGTGGTGAACTGGAATTTTGGCTGAATTTTCTCTTAAGGAAAACATGACTCAGAAACAAGATTTTTTTTTTTCCGGGGCCGGGGTTCTCCTGGCTCGCACTGGGGGGGGGGGGGGGGGGGGGGGGGGGGGGGAGGGGGGGTGGGGGGGGGGGGGGGGGGGGGGGGGGGGGGGGGGGGCCCCCCCCGGGGGGGGTTAGCCATCGGCCCCAGAAACAAAATTAGAAATAAAACTTTGCCTTTGCAAGAACTGATATAGTAGGACAGAAATAGAGATTTTTTGGGTCTATTTTCCCAGCAAGCAAAAGACAGAATAAATAAAATGAATAAAAGGTTTCTCCTCGTTTGATTACCTTGAGGTTAGCGGGGGGGGATATCAGAGCCCTGAGGAAGAAGAGTAAAATGGCCTGCCTCACCCATTGGAACATGGGGGAACTACTTGAGATGTAGTCTGATTACACACCATTGGAAAAGGTCATTGTATCCATCCATGGATGAAGTTTCTCCATAGCTATAAAATTTGTTTGGAAGACTGAAGCACTAAGGGTTTGGAAAGGTTGACAGCACCTCGCCCAGAGTGTAACTTAATGCCTTCTTTGTCATTTATGTTTAAGCTTTCAGAATGTATGAGGAAGGCCACTTGATGGTGGAGGCTGACTTCGCTACTTCCTACCATGTTTCTCATGAGAATAAAGCAAGTCTGGAGACAAGCAAAGGGACACAAAGGAGGAAAGCTGGTCTCGCTTTGTGCACAATCTCCTTTGTGCTTCTGGACTTAGTCATTTATAAGTATTTCAGTGGAACAAGGCAATGTATCTTCCCTTTGTCTCTCATCCTAGTTCGGTTTTCTTTGCCTTATAATGAAGGAGTGATGATTCATTAATTGTGTGGTATTATGTTCTTTTCAAGGTAAAGGATGGAACTGATACTCTGCTTTTCCATGAATTAAGACCAGATCCAGGACACATAGCCTGGCTGGAATCAGCGTCTGGCTCATCTAATTACAAGCATCCACTCATTCAAAAGTCAACATGTGCTTTCCCCCTCTGCACTAGATACATATTCAGTGCTCCTATCCATAACTGATAAGTCTCTTTACCAGACTCACTAAGCAAGGTTACTTGACTAGACAAGACTAATCCCTCATTCGTTTATATATTCATATACTAATTCTTCAAAAAATGTCATAACTTTATATGAATTAAGCATCATGATATAAAAGCAAATGAAACAGTCTCAAGATTTGACTATTAGATAACCTGATCTAACTTGCACAGACACTGTACCTTTGAAAGAAGCTTATAGCTGCACATACTTTGATCCTCTCATATTTCACCACACTACAGCCCTCTTTCATGCACTCTTTTAATTTTTAAATATGCCGGGTCTGGAGAAAATGTACAACAGGTAAGTCTCACACAACTGTCCTGGGTTCGATCTCCTAGTACACCTATGGTCTCTGAGTACTGCCAGGAGTGAACACTAAATGTAGAACCAGAAATCTTGTCAAGTATGACCCTAAACCAAAACTAACAAAACGAAAACCCAAATAACATTCATTTGAGTCCCCTTTTCTCCCCTTTTCCGCCAAATTCCTTCACTGACTTATCTCTAATTACTGTAAGTCTGCTGTGTTTGCACTCACACCTGTCTCCAACAGGTGATAGCTAGAGACAGCTTCCTCTAATGTAGAGATGAGTCTGAGAACTGCTCTTTTTCAGGCAGTGCAAGAACTAGAAACCCAAATCTCATTCTTGCAAGACATGGGCATTACTGCTGAGTCACATTCCCAGTTTGTGACTTTAGACTGTAAGGAGAATTAGTACAAGTTTGTTGACTTACAACTAAAACTCTAAAATACTCCTTCAATATTTTTAAGTGTTTCCTTTTCCTTATCATTAAATTTAAACCACTTTTAATTTAGAAGGGTGATGTGGCATGATTAATTTAGAAGTGATGACGATGTGCCGAAGAATTGATGGAATACTCTACAGTTTTCTTTCTCCAAATCAGTCCTTCTAGGATTAGCTGACACTAATTTGTAAGTTTCTGGTTACAGCCTCCTGCAATATGAAACTTATTCTTTTCTCTTCACCTTTGACTTCACTAGGTTAGATTCCATCCACCCAATCCCTTGCTCTCTCATACTCTGGTCAGTGTTTTATGTTCACAGAAGGCATCACTGTTTGCAATGCCTGACCATTTTTATGTCCCTTCTCTCCACTGTGCATGTGCGTGCTGTCCATGGGTCCATCGGGGAACACAATTAATCTTTCTGAGCAGCAGATCGGTCACAAAACTTTATAAAACGCTTTGTTGTTTACTTGTTTAAATAAAATAAATTTTTAATCAGGAACAAAACTATCTTGAAACTAAAATAGCTATCAATTAGGAATTTAGAGGAAATCTTTTCTCTGCTGAGTCTCTTTTGCAATTTTATATAATAGAAGATTCTGACTAAAATTACTACTATTCAAAATGCATAATAAGTAGAGCATTTTAACATGATCTTGATCCACAAACCTGGAGGCCTGGCCTTGTCATGATATCTGTGCGACCTCAGGCAAGTCACAGAACTCTTGGGGCCTGTTTTCTCATCTGCTAAGGCAAAGGAAGGTGCATGGACATCCCTCTTCTTACTCTTCATCCTTTACTCAGAGTTGAAGAGTTCTGATTCCTGTTAATTTTCATGAAATGGGTTCTGGTATTACTTTTTTTCAGGTAAAATGACTGAGGAGTAGCATACTGCAAGACGTATTTATAAAGTCGTACCTGTTAGGAATTGCAGAACTGAGATTTGAAACCGCACTTGCTACTACTTAATCACTGCTACAAGGAGAGATCTAAAGTTTTCCCCCTTGGCCATCTGGTGATTTGTTGCAGATAAGAGAATGTCCCTCAAAGTGGAATTTTCTGATGGATCATTTTCTAAAATAATCACCTTAATTAAAATACAACTTCTTTGATATCCTATTTATCTCCAAATCCCCAGTAACCATCACAGGACCTAAAGCATGGTAGGGGATTCACAAGCATTGTAATGATTAGGAAGGAATTAGCATGTATGGAGGCTTTTCATTTGCTGAGCACTGTGATAACACCTCAGACATTTGATTTTTTTCTATCCTTTCTGAATTCCTGAGATGTCTGCAGGTTAGGAAGTCTCAGTGAAAGATCTGCTCAAGGGCACACAGTTTGTGTCTTTCCTCAATTCAACTCCTAAAGCTCACTAGGTAAAACATTAAAGATGAATCCTACCCTCACCACCATCCCCAAGCACCTCCATAAAAAAATAATAACATGGAAATATTTTTAAACCAAAAAGAAAGTGAGAACTTGGAGTGAAACCTAAAAACTGCAGATAATAACCATATAGAAAACAAAGGAAGGGAAAACTGAAGATTCCTTTCAGTAAGTAACCATTCAGTTCTCCAGGAAACAAGGAAAACAAGTTGATTAGGAAAACTGTCTTTGAAACTATAGTTACAAAAAGAAAGTTGCTTTAGCTTTGTATTATGGGAAGTAGGGCCTTAATATTACTGACCATACTCAAAGAATAAAAAATAAAGTGGAATTTAATAAAAATTGAAACTATGTAGTACCTGTGTTACAAAGAATTAACTAAAATTGTCATTGCTGTAAAGCAACCCCTCAGCCCCCACGCCCCCTCCCACGGTTTACTGTGTCAAAGTCACAGTCCGGTATTTAGTTCTTGTGATTATGGATCATTTGTCCTGTTCTGTGGATTGGATTGGTAGGTCTTAATTCTGACTCTACAATTGCCAGCTTCTGTTACTGGAAGCTTCTGTTACTATCCCTAAGTATATGGATATCTGAAGGTCTCCTCTCCTTTCTTTATTAATAGCATCTCAACATTCTTTTGACAAAACAAAGTTCTCCCATGTTTTATTTATGAGGTTTGAGAAAAACTGGGGCTAAAGGGTTTCACTTGACAGTGCTAAGGGATGATTCCTCACTCAGTGCTCAGGGATCACCCTAGGCTGGGTTTAGGGGACATGTATAACAGTGGGGCTCAAAGGCAGGTTGGCCAAGTGCCTGAGAACAGATGTCTGGTTAAAGAAACTATGATAAATCTACACTATGGAACATTACACAACTGTTAGGATGAATGAAGTCACAGACTTTGCTTATAAATGAATGGACATGGAGAGTATCATGCTGACTGAAATGAGTCAGATGGAGAGGGACAGACACAGAAAGATTACACTCATGCGAGGTATAAAAATCATACTGTGAAACCAATATCCAAGGATAGCAGAAACAAGGGCCAGGAGGTTTGGTCCACTGTTGAAAGTATGCTTCAACCTTTTGGGAGAAAGGCAGTGGGATAGTGAAGGGCCCACCACGACAAAAATAGTGGTAAATGATCACTGCATCAAAACTAAGTGCAGAATAGGTAAGGGAACAAATATGGTAACCGCACAGAATCTGAATTTCATACCATAATGCCTAAGGGAGAGAGAGAGGAAAAAAGAAGGAAAGAAGGCAAGGTCTGACCATAGAGATAGGTTGGGAGGGGAGGGGGGGAAGGGTGACAGGTTGGTAAGGGGGCACATCGGTGGTGGGAAATGTGCAGTGGTAGAGGTATGGGTGTTGGAACATTTTGTGACTGAAACCGAATCATGAACAGCCTTCTAATTGTATGGCATAGTTACTCAATAAAAAATAAGTTTCTTTAATTAAAAATGGAATATAGATAATAATAAAATACTAGCAAAATGAAAAAACAAAGCAGGCTGGTCACATGCAAGGCAAACACCCAATCTGGCTCCTGTTTATGACTTCTGATAGGGTTCCCCCTGCCCTGGTCCAAAAGTGAGCCCATGATCCAACTGATCAGGCACATTTCCCTTGCAGCCAACCCTTGTACAAGAATTTAAATTAATTATAAAACAGTGTAGTGCCACACCCTATTGCAGGTATAAACAAAGGTTATGCCAAGGACTAAGGGAGATTATCTCTTATGTAAAACACTGGAGAGAGAGAGAGGCTGATATAAAAGTAATACATCTTAACTTCATGAGCTTCATGTAATCTAGATGGTACCCACAAGGTCCTTCTTATTATTATCTGCACCAGGGTGATTCTGAGTATCTTGTTCTCGTGTACTGAAAGGGTCACACTTTGCCTGCTTAGAGCAAACTAGTATGATCCTTCCTATAGTCTTCCTATAGTCTCAACATAGCCAGGGTGGTAGTCTCCTGGTAAATTCTAACTGTCCCACGCTGGGTGCAGTGGGTATAAAGAGGAGCTGTGCCCAATCTAGAAAACATAGAAGTCTTCGTAGATGTATAAGTCAGAAGTTATTCAATCAAGGTGACTTCTGTAACTGCCACACCCTGTAGCAGTGTTTACATAGAAGAGAGGTCTCATGAGAATGAACCTTGACTTAAGTAGATTAAGCTGGGAGTGGGCAAAACAACAAAACTCCCAGAATAGCTAAACCTGTCCTCCAACAACGTGGTGTATTCAATATGCCAAAAAGTGTAACAATAATGGATCTCATTCTCAATGAATGAAGTTGTTACCCATGCCCTCTCAAGCAAATCTATGAACGGGAAGACAAGTGACAAGTGACAAATATAAATAATTAAAAATAATAAAATAAAAAGGGGCCGGAGCGATGGCCCAGCAGGTAGGGCGTTTGCCTTGCACGCCGGCTGGCCTGTGCTGGCCTGGGTTCGATTCCCGACATCCCATATGGTCCCCCGAACACCGCCAGGAGTAATTCCTGAGTGCAGAGCCAGGAGTAACCCTGAGCATCGCCAGGTGTGACCCAAAAAGCAAATAATAATAATAATAATAATAATAAAAATGGAAAAGATCTTGCTTCTGAGAATACCTGGGGATAATGCAGATGAACACACTTATTTAGCAAACCCAGAGATTCCTTCAGTACACCATTATGCTGGGTCCTAACAGTCTAAAAATATTGATGCAAATCTCTATATGCAAATCTCAGATGCATATCATCCTGTATATGATTTTAGTGCAAAGGCAGGGTGAGTAAAACTGGTGTTATCACAGAAGGAATCTCCTAGGGATCTGGACACTGATTGAAGAAGTGGTTAAGATTGGTGGATGGGGAGTGAAAACTATCAAGGAACAGCTTGTAGTCACAATCGCTCACAACTGCAACCAGAAATCCTTGGTCTAGTGATGCCAGGGAGTTTTAAATAGGCAGAAAGTCCATCACATGTTGGAATTCAGTTGGGTCCTCAGTGTGCCTCTTTGGTGAACTTTCCAAGTACATGTATAATAGCATGGTAAGCAAGTGGTACTGTAGGTCGAGGATGAACAATTTTGTATGGGGTGGCCCAAAAAACAGGTGAGGTGTTGCTGGACAGGGTCTTTTGCTTTTGATGACTTTATAGTGATGAAGACACAAAGAAGTCAAAATATTTTGATTATTCTGAAGCCCTAAGTCTTAAGTATCTGTGAGATAACTGTTCCAAGAATTTGCCTTATAACTCATATGTGAGGTATAAAAAAACAAAGATAGGAAACAGACAAAACCAAGGGTTCCTTGAATGCTCACTATAGAAAACATGGAAAAGGAGTTGAGGTGAGGGAGTCCAGTGGACTATGATGGAGATGTTGGCATTTTGATGAGAGACTGGTATTGTGATGGACATTTGAGAAAGTGTGCACTGGATTTCATATGCAGTGTTGTAAATTAATGTCACCTCCCCCTCCCTTCTCTTTCTCTCAACTTTATTAAATGTTCCTTAAGTAGCTAGCTGTAGGATTAGATTTCATCTGTTATTAACTTGTTGCAGATGATACACCAGAACTAGGATGGTGCAGTGCTTATGGCAGCAGCTGAAATAGGGCTCTTAGGCCATATCCTTACTGTGAACCATAGGCCTGGAAAAAGGCTTTGAAACAAGAAGAGCTAATCCAATATAATGTGGGTTACATTTGTGGGGCTTATTGCCAGTGAGTCCTCATTGGGTTTCTTAGAAGCCTTGTAACTTAAGGATGTTCAATAAAATCAAGGTCTTGTTTTTTTATTTTATTTTTTTCCATTTTTTTATTTAAACACTGTGATTTACAAAGTACAAAGTTTTTCACAATAAGTTGTTGGAATGATTCATCATTCAACACCAATCCCATGCCTGCTCCTTTAGCCATCACTAATTATATTGACCATTACAGCCCATATATGGCAATGGTATTGATAATGTCATGACTTCTTTTTTTCCTGGCTTGTCACTAGCAAATCTGGCTGATTTCTGTTCTTGCATTGACTTTCTGAGTTTCTAGAACTTAGCTGGTTTCTACTAGTTTGAGATATTGTGTGGCTGTGCCCCACAGGGAGAGCAAGTAGCAACCCTGCCCTGTGTGTCTGTGTCTCTGAATCATGGCCGACAACCTGGAAGCAGTTCGTGGACGGGTCCACCAGGCCTTCCAAATGGTACAGAGGTGGGGAAGGGACCCCAGTTCCATCTCCACAGAAGCCCGGTGACTTTAGCCACCAAGACCTGCATACCTGGCCTTGAAATCGGCTTGTCTCTTGGGTGGGGCTCTGATGAGCTTGTGGAGTCTGGACCTTGAAAATGCCTGCAATTACGGTGTGTGAAGTTCTTCTGGCATCTTCTGAGTCTCCATTGGGGGTGGAGGGCCATAAAATCAAGTTTTGTATTTGTGTAAATATGCTTCACTCATATCCTTTTAGTGGAGAGGATGTACACATATGTGGCTCAAAGCTCTTAATTCATTTACCATTCCTTTGCAGTGATAAGTGTCTCATTTCATGAATTGGTGGGCTGTCTTCTCACCTTTCAATTTAATCTCAAATAAAGTTACGTGTTGGATGCTAGAATCTTTTTTGGAGGGAGGGTCACACTCAGTGACGCTGAGGGGTCACTCCTGGCTCTTTGCTCAGGAAGAGCCTGGCAGTGCTTGGGGGACCATACAGAATGCTGGGACTCAAATCCTGGTTGGCCACATGCAAGGCAAATGCCCTACTGCTGTGCTATCACTCTGGCCTCGAATGCTAGAATCTTCACTTGATCACTTGAATCCCATTATTCATCGATTTGCTCAAGCAGGCACCAGTAACATTTCCATTGGACCCTATCATGTGCCAATGTAGCCCAATGGCATCTGGTTGATTCAGGAATATGAAGAGCCTCAAACCGTTCCTTCAGGATCTTGATAAGGAAGTCTGACCATATTGTAGGTGGGAGCCACATGATCTTTTGACATCCTGTGGGATCCAGTTGGTAACGGCTCTAGTCCAGCGGTCATCTCCAAATCGCATTATATGTCCAGCCCATCTGATTTTCGATGACTTAGCAAATGAGACAGCGTCCCTGATTCTGGAATAGCGAAGGAGGTCGGAACTCCGGATTCTTTCTCTCACTTGAGTGAGGCGTGATATTCCAAGCATAGCTCTTTCGATTCCTCTCTGGGAGACCAGAATAGCATTCTCATCCTGCTTTCCTAGGGCCCAGGTCTCTGAGGCGTATGTTAATGCAGGGAGAATGGTGGATTCAGAGAGATGTGCCCAGAGCCGGAGGTCCTTTGTCCTTTTAGCTATTTCTTCGATGCCTTTGAAGGCATTCCATGCGACTTTCTTCCTCCCTGCGCAGCTTAGGTTTTAGGTTGTTCATCATGTTGACTTCTCGACCTAGGTATACATAACTGCTGCATTCAGAGATGTCTGTTCCATTGAGAGTGAATGGGGCCTCTGGAACTAGTTCATTTTTCATAAACATAGTGTTCTTTAGATTCAGCTGTAGACCTATCTTTCCACATTCTCGGTTGAAGTCAGCCAGCATTTGTGCCGCTTGGCTAATGTTTGGTGTTATTAGAATGATGTCATCAGCGAAGCAGAGGTGGTGTAGTTGCCGAATCTTATAGGAGCAAATTAGAGAGTTATCAGAAAGCGAAGACTTTTATCCTTACTCTGCCTTTATGGTCACTGGTGATTTCTAGAAAGCCCCACTTTCCCCCCTCCAGCCTTACACTCAGAATTCCCTTCATCTTGGCTTCTTAGGTTTTGCCATAATCTTCCTTAGTGTCCAGAGTCTAAGGAAAAGCCTCTTTGTGGGGCTAGAGAGATAGTACGATGGGGAAGGCACTTGCAGAATTGCATTTGATCGCTGGCATCCTATTTGATCCCCTGAGTACTGCCAGGAGTAATTTCTGCATTCAGATTGAGGAGTAACCCTGAGCATTGCTGGGTATGGCCCATAAAAGCCAAATATTTTTAAATTTCTTTGGAAAGCTGCAGACACTGGGAACCCATTTTTTCTCTCCTTTATGTGATGGCTTTCTCCCTCTATCAGTAATCGATACACGATAAAACAACCCCCTTTTTTTTCCTTTTGACTCAGTGACTCAGCATTTGGTCAGGACTTAGCGAAGCTGTTCTTTTGGTCCCCGTCATGGGTGGCTCACATGTCAATTGAAGCCTGCTTGGAGCTGACAGCTCAACATAGCCTCTCTTGTAGGGGTTGGTGCTAGCTGTTACCTGAGCCCAGAGACTCACCCTGGACTTTTTCACCTAGTGTTAGAAGGATCCTGCTTGTGACACTGGAAGTGTCACTAAAAGGCCTTTTATTTATTTATTTTTGGCCATTGTATTTGTTTTGTTTATAAAGTTGTTCATGATGATTTGTTACAAACATTCAGTATTCCAACACCAATCCCACTATCATTGTACCTTCCTGTCATCGTTGTTTCCAATTTTCACAACCGTCCCTTAATCCTGCCCATATAGCAGGCCTTCAATAATTTATTTTATATTGCATGCAATAAATAATTTACTAAAAATGATTAAACATATTTTCTCAGAAGAAAGTTAGCGAAGATTGTTGTATCTTGCTAGAGCCATTAAGCTATTGTATAAGAGATTACTAACACGTTCTTATAGGTTAGGTCTTGTGTATTTATATTTTGTTAATGGAGATTGGTTGTCTCCTACTTTACATCCTATCCAATGTGGTTTGCTACTCCTGGTTTATCAGTGTCGTAGAGTTTGGGATGTCACATGGCCACAAATGAGGCTTCACTCTCTAGGAAATCCAACATTTTTAATGGGGCAATACAGCTGGGTCAAATTTTAACAGGGGTGGTAGCTTTGGGGCATAAGTGATTTCTAGGCTTCCAGAAGTACAGGGAAGTGAGGGGAGGTAGCCCATCCCCTGACTCCATGAAAACCTGTCACTGGGGTCAGAAAAATAAACATTTCTGTTTACCTCCAAATTACCGTAAATATTCTACCCACCCCCTCTGAGAGAGCCCCATGAAAACCTGGAGAGATCAAACACAAAACCAGCATACCTGAGTTTTCCAACAGATAGATTTCTGGATGAGGCTCATTGGGCAATGAGCATGGCAACACTGGTGGACTGTGGAGGTTTTCACCTGCTGGGGCTCTGTTTGGGGGGGTGCTGGGCTCATCTGCCCCCTAAAAAGGCCTCTTGAGACCTGGGCTTGAAAATCACATGCTGTGCTTTGTGCTGCCCAGGCTCAGTCTAGCCCAGATTCATGGTGTGAGAAAATTATTGGTTCTTCTTAGAAAGTTG
The DNA here is from genome assembly GCA_021461705.1 of Cryptotis parvus. Taxonomy (NCBI): domain Eukaryota; kingdom Metazoa; phylum Chordata; class Mammalia; order Eulipotyphla; family Soricidae; genus Cryptotis; species Cryptotis parvus. The sequence continues at coordinate 52,767 of JAJIBD010008480.1, read as the reverse complement.
CAGAGAATTTGTGGTCATTTAAAATCAAACACTGTAAACCCCAGTAGCTGTGACAGCACGCCATTTCTTTCAGTGGTTTTTATCCATCTGCTAGTTTTTTTAAGCAAATTTTGGTTTAAATAGAATAATAAAGTTTGCGATCTTGGCGATTTGAGTTCAGTTGTGTCAATAAGTCCATTGGCACGTTATATAGCTATCACTGACCATCTAGCCTGAGATTTATCTTTCAAAAACAGAAACTCTGTTCCCATTGAACATAACTCTCCTAGCACCTGGCACTCACTATTCTACCTTCTGTCTCTATAACATCTTTCACTGATTTTTCTCAGCAGTTGAGCATATACTGATTATATGATGTCAGACATGCTTAATTTTCAGATTAGTAATTACTACCACACCCTAGAAACTAAACAAACTGCTTTTGGTGGCAATATTCATGCATGAGGAAAACTTTACCTTCACAATCATTCCTTTAGTCATTTCTCGCCTTCACTTAAAACATATATACATATTGGTTGGCATATCTCATATGTTCTCTGTCATAGTTCAACAGATATCCCAGCTCCTTTTCAGCTCTGGCTTCTCAGATCCTGATAGTCCAATCTGCTGAAGGGCAAAAGTCAGCCTGCCCAGAGGTCATGGCTATTGGATACCAAGTTAAGAATCCCTTGGGTTTGTTTTTTTTCTTCCTTTTTAGGTCAACCCAGCGATGTTCATGAGTTATTAGGGTTTACTCCTGGCTCTGCACTCAGGAATTATTCCTGGCAGTGCTCGGAGGACCATATGGAATGCCGGGATCCAACCCAGGTCGGCCGCATACAAGGCAAACACCCTCCCCGCTGTGCTCTCACTCCAACCTCGGATTTGGTCCTTCTTATCCTTTTACAGCTCTCTGTATAGGCTTCTTTGTGTGGGATAAGGTCCCAAGCCATGCTGTGCTTGGGACCTTGGTTGCTTCATTAGTTGAACCACCTCTGACCAGGAGAGCCTTTGATAGCCCAGAATTCTTTGAATTCTGCTCTTCCATCCCTCCCTGTCTGCAGCTGAGTCTCTGAGCTTGTTCTTCAGAGAAAGAAGCCTCTCAAGGAGGGCATGAGAGGGCAAATGGTGCCAGCTGTCATCTTTTCCACTCATCCATCAGCTTGGCAGCTGTACAGGGTGGGAGGAATCCCATGGGGCTTCACAGCAGGTCCCTCTCTCATGCTATTGAAATTTCAAGAGAAGAAAATTCTCAGTTCTTGGAATGCTCCAGAGAAAGGAGGAGGAGTCCAGGAACAGAGAGGATTCTTGGCATTCCCCAGTCAGTTGGACTGGAAATTCAGAGGGAGATATGAAGGCAGGTCAGGCCCCAGGCCTGGAGTTGCTGTGCTCTGGGGACCCTCCCCTTTGATTTTCCCATCCAGGTTGTCTGACTTTTTTCCTTCGGTCTGCCCAGTCCTTCCAAAGTTAACTTGCCCAACTGGGGATAGTAAATGTGCTGGAACGGCACGGGAACCTTGATTTCTTCAGTATCAGAAGGTCTCTGAGGGTAAATAAAATTCTCAGAATAGGGTGCTCTCCCTCACATTCACCCAGCCCCGTTCCTTACCCGCAGGATGCCTCCTGTTTGCTGTCTCCGCATCAGGGTCTTGCAGTTGAAGTATTACCAGTGTGATAGTAAAACAGGTAGGGCATTTTGCCTTGCACGTTTCTGTCCCAGGTTTAATCCCTGGCTTCCCATATGGACCCCAAGCCCAGCCAGAAGTAATTCCTTAGTGCAGAACCAGGAGTTAGCCCTGAACACTGCTGGATATGGCCCCAAATCAGAATAAAAACATTCGTTCATCTGGGAGCTGAGTTGTATCACTCTTCAGAGGTTGGGAGATAGGCCTAGGAAAGTCTTCATTGGCGGTTGAACAGTTTGAACCAGGTGGTGATCAGCGGGTGCCTCATGTGCAACGAGACACAAGGGCATTCCATGAAGATCTTAGCAGATTCCCTAGACTTGGAGCTTAGATTCTCCCTTATTGTCCATTTTTTTTTTTTTTTTTTTGCTTTTTGGGTCACACCAGCGATGCTCAGGGGTTACTCCTGGCTCTGCACTCAGGAATTACTCTCCCTTATAAAAATATTTTTTAGGGAAAAAATAATTTTAGGGACCAAAGAGATAATTTAGTGGATTGTTTTTGGGCCCTGAAACAAAACAAAGTACCCAACAATGGCAAAATTTTATAAAAAGCCCAAATCTTTATTTCCTTTTTTCTCTTTATGTGTTGTAATTGTCATTCTACCCTAGTTCTTTCCAACTGAAAAAATTGAAAGCTCTGTATATTAAAACTAACAGGTGGAATTAAAATACGTTTTGCTTTTAACTCTGTAAGCCACTATTATCTCAGTAATATTTATAATTTTAAATAATATTAAAAACATTTAAAACTTGCCTCTCTACCTTTTCTCACACTCAGTTCCCACCCCCTCCTCCATGTCAATGTACTTCCGTTGTCAGTGTGCACTCTTATCTTCTCCTCGACCTGCTGCTGTTGCTGCTGCTTCTGCTCTTCCATTTTTGTTCTTGTTTTTTTTTTTTTTTTTTTGCCACATCTGGCTGTGGTCACTTCTGGCAAGACTGGGGGATTATCTGCAGTGCTGGGGATTTGAACCAGATCACCCAAATGTAAGGCCTTACCTACTCTTGTTTCTCTCCATCCCTTGTTCATTTTATTATTTAATATTCAGATTCAATGGGTTAGAGCAATCTTCCAAGACACCCCTCCACTTGTGCTAGATGCTAGCACAGGCCCAGGCTGTCACTGATGCTCCTGTCCAACTGTCTACAAATTGTGATTTACCACAACCTTCTCCTCAGATTTGATTAAATTAGTTAAAAGGCTCATATAACTCAGTAAATGCACGTACTCACAGGATAATAAAAAAGAGTGAAAATGGTAGGTAGAGGGTAAAATGCTAGAATGAGAAAAAAAAATCCTTTGTTACAAGAAAGGCAAGAAAGAGTAAGAAAACCAAATAAATAAAATAATAAAAATAAATGCACTATCTGAGCCATTATAACAAATGTTAGTCAAACAGTTAAGAGAAGATTTTCAAATAAATAGTAATACAGACAAAGGTGGAATCTACAACAAATGTGTGGGAGTCAGAGGTTATTTAAGACAGAGAAGGGAACAGTGTGCTAATAATTGTCGGAAGTGATGATACCAGCCTAAAACTGAGCATTGAATATAAGCGAAAAGATACACATGATAACCACTAAATGTAAGTATTGCAATCCACCATGTGTAAGAGAAGGAAGAGAGAGGGAAAAAAGAGAGGAAAAAGAGAGAAAAGAGATAAAGAACCTGCCATAGAAGCAGGCTATGGGAAGGGAAAGGGAATCGGGGACATTGGTGGTGGGGAAATGTGCACTGGTGGAGGAATGGGTGCTGGATAACTGTATGACCGAAACTCAAACATGAACATCTTTGTAATTGTATATATCACAGTGATATAATAAAATATTAAAAATAATATTAAAAAATAAAAAAATATTCACTACAAAGGGGACTATGCAGAAGTTCTCAGATAGAAGAGATGCATTGGTTTACCCCTGGCTTCCACCTGAGCAGTTGAATATTGCTCTAGGTAAATACATGACTTTGCTGACTCTCCAATATTCTAGTTTCTTATTGCTAAATTTGGTACTCCTTTCCTTCTGTTTCATCATTACTTACAGAGACCAATGTCTGTGTGGAACATACATTTTGTAACTTTGACTTCATATTCTATGCTCTGTCTCCTCTCAGCTGTACACTTATACAATCCTGTTCATTCCCTGTTACTATTTAGTACACACACTGCAATAATTCTTAAATGATTTATTAACTTTCAACAATTATCATTGTAAATTATGACTACCTTTCTTCTAACTCAATTCAGAGGGCATGGTGCATTACTGGAAACTCCTTCATATTCCAGTTCTTTTGGCCCCCTCTCTCATCATCATCATTACCTAGTTTAATTCAGCAAAGTTTAATTCAGTCCTTCATTAATACAGTGGTGGACACTCAGTAACTTGAATGAATTGCAGAAGAAAGCACAGCAGTCTGGTATTTTTTATTTAAGCCTCTAAATTTAGGGCAACATAATTTAAACTAACATATGAAACACCCCTGTTACCATACTACTCTTTCCACCTTCCAGAATGACTATTTATATTTTCTGTCTTATTAAAATCTCACTTCATATCCTCACTTCCACACTGTTGTCACATATATTCACTGAAAACATTGAAAGAATTATAAAAGATCTCACCTATTTTTCTTTCCATCCATTCAAGCTACCTATCTTCCATCCCACACTCTGTATCTCCTTTTTTTGCTGTAGAAAGAACCGCTGATTCATGCAGGTAATACCATTTGTCTATAAATATCATTTATCTATAGATTTATCTGTAGACCGCAGCTATCCATAGTAACTCAAGGACTTTTTCCTATTAAAAAATTAAATCTGTCTTTAACATGTATCCTCAAATATTCCCCTCTAATGGTTCATTGCTATTGATTCAATTAAATATATAGTATATAAATAATATATAAATAGTATATATAAATGTTATATATTTAGTATGTATAAAAGTATATATACTATATATAAAAGTATATATGAATAGTATATATATACTATTTATATGGTATGAATAGTATACATAATATATATACTATAGGAATAGTATATATAAATAATATATATTTTATATATATGAAGTAATTGTTTCTACTTTGTCATGTAATCTTTTGCAGTCTGGTCTATGCAGTTAAGAGCACCTATTGAGGTGGAATCAGTGTGTGGGAGTCAGAGGTTAGGTTAGACAGAGAAGAGAACAGTGTAGTAATAATTGTTGGAAATTATAATACCAGGCTAGAACTGAGCATTGAATAGAGGCAAAGGGATATACATGATAACATCTAACTGTATGTATTGCAAACCACAATGTGTAAGAGTAGGAAAGGGGACAGAGAGAGAGAGAGAGAGAGAGAGAGAGATAAAAGAGGGTAAGAGCCTGCCATAAAGCTGGGGAAAGGGGAGAGAATTGGGGACATTGGAGGTGGGAAATGGGCACTGGTGGAAGGATGAGTGTTGGAACACTGAATGACTGAAACCCAAAAATGAACATATGTGTAATTGTATATCTCACAGTAGTATAATAAAATACTTTAAAAAATAAATGAACATACAAATAAATAAATTGCCAGTAAAACTCTTTAGAGGCAAAATTGAAATACAGATTTAAAAATAAATGGTATTATAGTGAATAAAGCACCTATTAACTGTTTTTCCATAATTAAACACTAATTATTTAATTATACATGCTAAGTATTATTAATATACTAAACACATTAAATATGACATCCTATAGCTTGTGTTAATTTGACAAAATATCTTAAGATGTTTTTCATGTATCTATCATATATCCATCAATCACCTCTATTTTTAAATGGACTAACTTGCTTTAATCACCTCTATTTTTAAATTGACTTTTAAATTTAAAAAATCTTCTGTTTATGGACATGCAAGTCTTTTCCACTCCAAAAATTAGTGATGTTGAGGATATTTTATACACACCAACTGCTTTGTACATGTACTAACATGATTTTGGAATACATTGCCTAAGAGCCAAACTGTTAAATCAAAATGAATGGGCACTTTATATTTAAATAGCTGATGTGCATTTGTACTCTGTAGAGGTTGCCCCAGTTTACACTTCTACTAGCCTTATCTAATTGTAATCCTCTGCAGAGCAATTACCAATTTTCAACCGTGTTTATTGGTGTTTCTCTAACCATAGGGCAAATCTGGCTCATTTCTACTGGACTCCCAAATGTCTAGATATTAGTGGGTAAAGTCTCAATATCTAGGAGTAGAATGCATTAACATACAGCAAAAAAGTACACATAAAGTAAACAATAAATAAGAATCTTAACATCAAGCTGATATAAGATTCTAATATCTAAACCTGGATCTGTCATAACTCCAAATCAGGGCAAATTTTTCACCCCACTGAACTCCATTTGTTCATTAGAGAAAATAATATCCTACTTCAAAGATTTACCCTTAGGACCAAATAAGATAATAAACATTCCAAGTACCTCATAATTATAGGGAGCTTTATTCCTTCTACAGTTACTAAGATCTTGGACTGATGAAATGCTGTAGACAGATAAATGCCAATTTAAATCAATGCAACATTTAAACTTACTGATGGCACAAGTTGAACCCTATACACTTTTAATTAAGCCCATAAAAACTATTCTGAGTAAGAAGCTTCTACACTGAGAAAGAAATGATGACCAGAATATAAAGGCACCCTGAAGACTGGAGAGAAAATATTTGCCATCACTCCTCTGACAAAGGATTAACATCCATGATACATAAGAACTTGGAAGAACTTTATAAGGAAAAACAAACATACATAATACCTAAAAAAACAACATATTACCCTATCAAATAATAGGGGAAGGAGAAAAACTGAAACTTCCTAAAGGTAAACATGCAAATGCCCAAAACATATATGAGAAACTTCTCTGCAACACTCATCATTAAGAAAAAATCAAATTAAAAAATAAACAATGAAATACAAGTTCACATCCATGGAACTGATATACACCATGAAAATTAAAAGCAACCAGTGTTGGAGGGATGGATGCTGGAACATTGTATGACCAAGACCCAGACATGAGCATCTTTGTAATTATATATCTTATGGTCATATAATAAATTATTAAATTAAATAAAATAAAAACAACCAGTGTTGGCAGAAATGTTGGGCAAAGGGAAACCCTTGCACTGGTGGTAGGAATATTGACTGATCTAGCCTTTTTTTGAAAATCACCTGGAAACTTCCAAAAAAAAAAAAAACTAGCAATAGATCTCCTATATGATCTTGTCTTGGTATTGACTCCAAGGGCTCAAAATGTAATTGGCACTCCTGTATTCATTGCAACAGTGTTCACAATAATCAAAGTCTGGAAACAACCCAAGTGCCTAAGAACAGATAGATGGTTACTTACAAACCATGGTGTAGATATATAATGGATCATGATTTCGTTATAAGAAAAGATTCAATCATTCAATATGCTTCTACATGGATGGATTTGGAGAACATAGGAGTGAAGTTAGTCATAAGGAGAGGGATAGGTACAAAATGACGTCCCTCATATATGACATGTAAAGAAACTTAATAGAAAACAGCAAATACATAAAGGCAACAGAAACTGAGAACTGTTTTTAATGGAAAGCACATCACGATCTGTATACGCTGGGGAGATGGGAAGGTGCAATGGGACAATGTGAAGGGAAGTTGATACACTAGAGGAGAGTATGGCTTTGTAATATTTTATTCATGAGACTCTGCCATTATCAATATTAAAAAATCATAGTGTCCAAAATACAATTTCAATAATGAAAATAATCTTTTACAAATTCAATTGGCCATTCTCTAATCATAGGGCAAATCTGGCTCATTTCTATTGGACTAAAAATTATCTAGATTATTAGCTGATAAATTCTCAATAGCTAGGATTAGAATGAATTAATATTCAATAGAAAGTATACACTATTAACTAATATATAGTACTGAATTAGGAGAGTTCCCACTGATTAGGCTTTTGTAAGATGTCCTTGATTCTGTGACATCTAATCACTATACAGAACGAGATATCTGGAGTCCCAAGCTTAAGTAAGGTATATCCATAGGGGAAAAAAGAATAATAATAAAACTTATGTAGGAAGCTGTTTCGCCAGCATGCTAATGATCAGACTAATATAATTTTTAAAGACCATTGGAAGAAATTGCAGATGACATAGGAATGGTTGAGGCATAAAATGTGTGTTCAAGCAAGGACTAAGAGAGACTCATTTGGGGGCGGGGGTATGGAGAATTCTTTCCCAAAGGATGAAAACAGCCCCAGAGGGTGGGCAAATAAAGGACTTAATAGCTCCATAGGCAACTAGCCAGAACCAATTATAATTAGGACTAGCCTGACTTAGCATGAAATGTCCAGTGGAAAACTCCATGCTGAGAAATTGAGTGTCTTATTGGGAAGAAGGGCTGGCTGATTTCCAGCAATCATCGAGTGTAAGGCTGCCCTGCTGTCTGTGTTTGAGATTGAGATTGACTACTGAATAGCTGCCCAAATTGAGATGCCCTCCCTGTAGACCCCGACCCTTCCCAACCAGGACAATTGTTCCGTGCTGCCCTGGAGACCCTGAGGCTGGGTTTGGCAATTGACAGATAACTCCTTAGGAAAGAGCAGCACCACAAGGCAATGGGGAGGGGCATATTAGGAATCTGAACCTTCAGACAATGAGGGTACGGAAATAGAAATCCCTGGGAATGGACAGCTTGCATGATCCCAGTCACAAAGTACCACAACCTCTAGGGTTCAAACCTAGTCCTGAGTCTGTGCTCTCTCTGGGACTTTGAACTTTGAACAAATAGCCTGACTCAGGAGCCCAGCATTATCATGCAAATAAGATATGATGTCTTTAAAAAAGCAAAAGATAAGAGTGCTGAGATTAATAGCTAGAATCTGGAAACAACCTAAATGCCTGAGAACAGAGGACTGGCTAAAGAAACTGTGGTTCATCTACACTATGGAATACTATACAGCTGTCAGAAAAGAGAAGTTAAGAAATTTACCTGCAAATGGATGGACATGGAGACTATCATGCTGAGTGAAATTAGTCAGAGGAAAAGGACAGATATAGAATGACTGCATTCATTAATAGGATATAAATAGATACCAGTGTTTTACTAAGTGTGGGAAATGGTAATGGCAGACTAAAACTCACCATTGAATATACACAAAGAGACTTAAGTGATAAACTCTAAATATCTGCAGGGCTAGCCACAATGTAAAAGAAGAGGGAGAGAGATGCAGAGACAGAGAGAGAGAGAAAGAGAGGAAATGGGGCTACCTGCTATTGAGGCAGCCTGGAGGTGGGTGGGAGGGGGTGGGTACATTGGTGGTAGAAATGGGGCACTGGTGGAGGGATGGGTGCTGGAATACTGTATTACCAAGAACCAATTATGAACACCTTTGTAATTGTATGTCTCATGGTGGTATAATAAAAAAAAATAAAATAAAATAAAAAAAGGGACAGTTCTGAAAAAAAGAATGCTGTGATTATGATATCAGTGAGTTATTATATCAGTGATCATTATAATAACAGCTTTTTATCTCCCATTTTCCATATGCCAAGAATTAAAGATGCTAAAATTTCATTAAACTTGATAATAAGATCTGTGTAAGTAACTGCAAAGACATGCTAAGAAAATGCATGCTTTAATCAACTACTTTTTTATTCTTCCCATAGATATAAATACAAACACATGCACCTGTCCCCATACACACATGTGCACATACATAAGCATTTATACAAACTTCATGTGTCTTCTACCTCCCGGGGCCTGGCTCAGTTTAGCCTCCCCTGAGAAGGCTCACTTAGGAGATCTTCTCATTCACTCTCACCAGCTAATATTTTCATGGTCCTTTCCAGAATTGCAGTTGTGACAAATCACTGCAGATCAGAAATGTAAGGAGTGAGCAGTGCAAACGCCTTCACTAGGTCTGTGCCTAGTGCATGGCTGCCCGGCTGACATGATCAAGTGGAAGAACATCCAATGTACAGCCATGTATGGTGTTACCCTACACGGTTTTTCATGGGCATATTGTCCTCATACCTTTTGCAAACTTTTCTCCTGTGTTGCTGAGCAAAAATCACATAATTCTGAGTAAACACATAATTCATGGGTGTTGCAGGGCAAGTGAAAAAGTATTCTATTCAACTGACAGGGAGGGAGAATGGCCAAAGGGGAGTTGTGATTTGGGGTCCAGATACCTTCAGGACCCAAGTCTTTCTTTAGGCCTATACTGGAGGTTACTTGCCTAGATGCTGTGTTGCTCTGTTGGGGACACAGTATCTGTATCTGGCCAGGAAGCACTTAGCCCGCATTGGACTCCCAGAACCAGCCTGCTAACAGCCAGAAGAGTCATAGATAAATACCAAAAAATTCTCTATCCTTTAGTGAGGACAACTTGACACAGTCCACAGAGGCTTCTCACAGAACGCTGAACCCCAGCTTTCCACCCATATAATGGGCCTCATGACACGCCCCTTTGATCCTTTTCCCTCCCCTGCCTCATTGCCGTGTTTCACAACAAGCATTCACTGGATGATTTCCCAGATAAACTTCTTACACTGTCGCAGGAACCCAAATCAAGTCGGAGAAGAGAAATGCATCTGGAAGGCTGAATTTTATATCAAAGCATTAAACCAGGGCAAGAGAATCTGAGTTGAAAAGAGGACATTTCAAGAATCCCTGGGAATGATGGAGGGATTTGTATTTTCTCCCCAGACCTGGAATTATTTGACTCTCGAATGACGACTACACATAGACAGATGTCTCGGGAACATACTGAGACAGACACTCAAGATACCCTCATTAGAATGTCTGCACAAAGCCCTGTTTGGAGCTGAGTTTACTGGTGGTTCCCATTAATAACCCTCTCCTCTCCAGTTTTCCTTTTGGATTTTTATTAATAAGTACTTTACAGTTGTGGGGGCCACACTGAGAGGAACGGGTCAGGCATACAGTTCTGGAGATTGAACATAGTACCTGGGCTATGTAGACATGAGTTAGAGGCCCTGTCCTCTGCATTGCCTGTGATTATACTCTGCAAGACATATTCTGTAGAAGCCAGCTATGCTCCCCCAGAACAGGGTCCTCCTCTGTGCCAGGGGCTGACCTAATTTTCAGTGTCGCCAGAAGAGAAAATTATGTTGCACATGCATGGATATTCATCCCAAGGCTTATCAGCTCTGAACATGAGGACTACCACTTCCCACATCTGAGATGTCCAGAGAGCTAAAACAAGGCAGCAAGAGATGCTGCAGCAGTAGAGATGTCCTTAGGGCCTGGCTTGGGGCTATACATGTGGAATCCATGCTTAAGTATTCAAGACTGGTCTCCGGAGAGACCATCCTGAATGTGCCCGATTTCCTCACGTCTTGGAAGAATTCAAGACTGTTTGTAAGGTCATGGCACTTCTCTAGGTGCTCCCCATGGAGGCAGCGAAAAGCACTTGAGCTGTGCCATTCACTGATTTTGGAGCTCTCCAGACCCACACATCTCCAGAGTTGTCTAGTCTCCCACTATGGGAGAGTGCTGGATAAAACACTTGGTGTTGTGGGTGGACTTTTTCTCAACTTCTTTCATCTGGAAATAGCCTGGCAATTGTTACTTGGAATTCCAGCCTCAGTCACTGTTCTCAGAGAGCATGACAGATGGAGGTCAGCTGTCTGACTAAAGCCCTGGTTACAGGTGCATGTGTTATTTATTCCCAGGCACCCCCAGGAGACAGCTGCTAAGACTCTCTGTCATGATCCTGGGTCTCAGAGAGACTGGGCTCCATCCAGGGGCAGGGATTCCTTCAGAGGAAATCCTGTTGTTTGTGTTCCCTCCTATCACATATGTGCAGAGAAGGAAACAGTCTGTTGTTGGCTCCAAGCTGAACATTCTAGAATTGTTTCCCCTGAAAGCACTATCCAAGTAGACAGAGGTGTGGATAGAGCCACTACTTTCTTCTTTCAGTTTATCTGGGTGCTGAGACCCTGCTGCCTTCCAGACTCTGTTTCTGCAGTGAAGTCGTCTGCAATTTGGGAGCATTGTTGACAAGCTCTCAGTGTTAAGGCAGCTATGAAATCCATCACCACCCCCAATTCTAGGTTAATACCCAACAAGGGGAATTAATTACCCTCTGGGGAGGGGGCTTTGTTTTACCCAACACCCAATAAAGATCCTGTTCCTAAAACCATTAGATCAAAAAGACTCAAAAATCCCTCTACTTAAGAGACCTTTGTTGAGAATACAGAAAGAGTGAGAGAAAAGAAACTTCTAGTTTTGTGAGACTGCCAGGCAGGCTAAGTCTGGCCCAGGCTTCCTCCAAAGCACTGGATGTTTCACACCCTTTTAAAAGTATCAGGCTTGATATTTCAAACATATATGCTTATTAAAATATCAATATTTTATCATGACACCGATCTGTGTGGTAAAAGAATGATAGAAACATCATTCATGTTTGATTGGTACATGAATGATTAAAACGCCACTTTTGAACATTGGAGGGTCTGGGCAAAGAACCTCTCTAGAGGGATGTGTGGGTTGATTCTGGAAGGTTAAGAGCAAAATCAAAGTTGAGGGCATGTCTGGATCAGCTGCTGACAGTCAGCCCATTATTCAGACCAGAGTATCCACTTCTAGATGTCTGATCCCTGCCTACTCTCCCCCCTGCCTCTGCTTCTCTGGGTCTCCTTCCACCCCTGACACCCACCTTATTATACAAATAATATCACTGCCTGTTTTTAAGCATCTATTGTGTGCTGAACACTCTTTCCATGATTTCCAGGTTCCAAACCACTCATGGAAATACAGTTGCTCAGTGATACTAGAAAATGAGTTAATTGCAATCGAAGAAGGGAAGAGGCAGATCAGACAGCACTGAGAGGGAGCTTGTGGCCAGCATTAGGATGCATGTCACATTAGCTTAAGTCTAGGCTCACTAGAGAAGGGCTGCAGGAGTCCATGAGGCCAGCAAACAGCTGTACCAGAAGACCAGTTCCACCCGAACTGCTTCTAGCACCTGCCACCTCTAGTGCCCAGACTGGCTTTGAACAATGGCTCCACTGAAGCTCCTCTTTGAGTCTGTCAGTCTAAACATCCCCAGGGATCAAACCTGGGTCGGCTGCATGCAAGGCAAAAGCCCTATCCTCTGGACTATTGTTCCGACCCCCACTAGTATATATTTTTTACCTTTGCTATTGAATTTATTATTTTTTTTCAAGATCTGCAAAAATCGTTTTAATCTACTTGCTTGTTGGGTTTTTTTTTTGCTTTTGGTCCTTGATTATGTTTCAATGTATATTTAAGTTTATCAAATTTTTTAGAAAATTTCAAAAGTTTTTTCTAAATTTATATTTGATTCCTCTTTACAGTTTTTGTCTCCCATAGTGAACATTATTGAGCCTTAATTTAAATATCCCCAACGAGCTAAATATAAATGAAAATATAATGCTACACAGAGATATTGAAGAAAGGGATGAAGTGAGCTGAACAAGTACAAAAAAAAATTTAAAAACAAGGGTGGGGATTCTAGGAGGTTTTATTTATGAGTTTATATAGAGGGGGGGGGGCGGGGCGGACGTGGATGAGAGAGGCGCTGCCCGCGCGTGGCTTTATTACTTTTTCAGGAATAGGCGGAAACTTGGGCCTGATGCGGGCCTCACTCGGGCTCTTTTCCTCCAGGCTCTGCGCCCCCAGTCCACAGATATTATCGTGGTCCGGGTGTGGCACTAGGCCATTCGATAGAGGTAATGACGCCCCGCTTCCCAGGATGCGGGTGGACCCTATGGGGAAAAACCTGGGCTTCGTGTGGAAGCTGAAAGGACGTGTGAAAGCATTCCTTAGTTGTGGAGTGTGTTTATCTCAGTGTCGGTGGTTAGTGCGTTGTCCGTGCGGGAGGCTGGAGTTGCCGGCGTCGGGAGCGGACTGGGAGGACGGAAGATGAAAACGATGAGTTAAAATTATTATTATTATTATTATTATTATTATTATTATCATTATCATTATCATTATTATTACCAGCATTTATTGATGAACCCACACGGCAGAGCCTGACAAGCTACCCATGTCATATTTGATATGCCAAATACCAGTAACAATTATAGACCTCATTCTCATGACCTGATGGAATGGTTTGAGGCTCTTATAGTTCCTGGAGCAAGCAGGTGCCCTTGGGGCTCTACTTGCACGAGACAGGTCATATGAGATGTTACTGGTGCCCGCTCCAGCAAATCGATGATTAGCGGGAAGACAATGATACAGTGATACAGTAAATTGCTAGTTTTCAGCACTAAATAAAATCATTGTTCTCATCAGCCTAGAAAAAGAAAGGCATGACCTTATCATCACTTTTCTCTTATATGAGCTGTAAGGATCAACATAATTGATGCTGGCTAAGTGAGCAGGTATGGGAGGGGGATGGAAGATGGGTGGGAAATGCAGGTCTCTGGTGGCGGGGGGCACTGGTGGTGGGGTTGGTGCTGAATGATAAATCTTTCCGGTAACTGTATTATGAAAAAGTTTGTATTTTGTATGTCATAGTGTTTAAAATAAAAAAAAAACCACGACCTGAAGTTCTCGCCTTACATGTTGCTATTTCTCCACTCTCTCTCTTTTCTCTCTTTATCGCTCTCTCGCTCCCCTACCCCTGCTCACATTCAGAGTGTCTCTGTGTGTCTGTGTGTGTGCACACATGTGCACATGTACCTCTTTCAAACTCCAGATTTCTCTGCTGCTCAGATGTGGCATCAGCCAGTCCCTAACTTTCTCTTGCTCCTAATCCTGAGCTGCGGCATTTGCACAGCCATAGAACTTGTACCTCTTGCTGAAGGTTCATTGTGATTTGGGGGACTGGTATCCATCTTGTTCACCAAGGGTGGCTTCCTCTCAGATGCCCTAAAGTGCTACTTTACTATTTTTAATTGAGAGATATTAAGAGACAGAAGAGATCCAAGAATGACAGTTTCCCCTAAATATCTAGTTTCCTAAAGATAGGAGCTAAGTTATTGTGCAAGTGCCAAGAGACAGCGTTATGGCCAACATACCACTCCAAGGTCTCTTTTCAATGCATATGTAGATAAACCCAGAAAGTTTCCATTCTTTTTTAAATAGCAAAGTTTATTGCTCCATTTTCCCTCCCCTTCCTTAATGTATTGTCCCTTTTCTAAAATGATAAGAGCTTTTATTATTCTATGTATGTACCTCCTTGAACACATAATTAAAGTTGTCTTTTCTTTTTACCAATCTTGCTTGTGACAAAAGCAATTATTTTCCAACCATTTGGACAAAAATGGCTAGAGGAAGATTAGCTTCCTGCTAATACCAGCCTTGATCATGTTGAGAGCATAGGAAGTAGCTTATTTATCTCTCTGCTGTCACTGCCCCATGCCTAAGCTAATGGTTCTTGACACTGAATTATCTTAATTGATATACCTTAAAGTGGGAAGGAATGAGGCAAAAAGTTCTGGATTCTGAGCCAAAGAAAAGCTTCCAAATTCCATGGTTTCTTTTTTTCAGGTATTAGTTATTTCTATATATAACAATATAAAAAGGCAATGAATGTGGTAGAGAGAAAGGAAAGACAGGGTGGAAAATAAAGAGAGGAAGCAGAGAAGGGGAAGAAGAGAGAATATATATATATATATGTATATATATATACATATACACACACACAATATATATACATATATATGTCTATATATCACTTTTATCACTTGTCTTCCTATTTATCATCAATTTGCTCAAGTGGGCGCCAGTAGTATCTCCATACATCATGTCACATGCTAGTGTAGCCCAAGGGCATCTGCTAGCTCCAGGAACATAAAGAGCCTCAAACCATTCGGAATGAGAGTCTATAATGGTTACTTGTATTTGGCATATCAAATATGACACAGGTAGCTTGCCAGGCTCTGCCGTGTGGGTGGGATACTTATTGTTATAGCTCAACAATAAGCAGAAAAGCATTTGTGTAGGAGCAGGCAGCCCTATCAGTACTGGGGAATAGAAGCAGAGCCACTTCCTGCTATGCTCAGCCCAATGGCAAGACAGGACTGTCAATTTGGTGCTTATGCCTGATAGTGCCTAAGAGTCACCTCAATAAATTTCAAAAACCGCCAGGCCCACAACTAGGAGAGATCAGCAGGCTGTGCCCTGCCAAAAATCAAAGTTGGAAGTGTATACATTCTAGGTATATGCTCTATTACTTGAGTTGTTTCCCCTAACCCTCCTTATAAAATTGCATTGCCACCCCCTGAATCCCACAAGGTAATGAGAGTATAGCGCCCGGCATGGCAGAGCCTGGCAAGCTGTCCGATGCATGTTAGATGTGCCAAAACCAGTAACAAAAATGTTTATTTTCCTGACACCCAGCAACTCCAGACATTCATATATGCTTCTCTCCCTTCTTCTCTCTCTCTCTCTCTCTCTCTCTCTCTCTCTCTCTCTCTCTCTCTCTCTCTCTCTCTCTCTTTATATAAAACTGGTTACTGGTTTTAACCCCTGAATCTGTTAATATGTAAGGAGCCATATACTGCCTGGTAGCATGTACAATAAAAAATTCCTCCATAAGGCACAGGATAAAGAGTAAAATTTTAGGTACATACCTTGTGTGTGTGTGTGTGTGTGTGTGTGTACATAGTCTCTCTCTCTCTCTATATATATATATATATAGATAGATAGATAGATAGATAGATAGATAGATATATATATCTCTCTATATCTCTCTCCATATATATAAATTGAGAGAGAGAGAGAGAGTATATGAATGTCTGAAGTTGCTGGGTGTGGTGGCAGGGAGCTCGCAGCTACGCCCTCCAACATGGAGGTGGAGGAATGGGGTGTGACTAACAAAAACAAAAACAAAAACAAACCAGTAACAGTTATAACCTCATTCCCATGACCTGAAGGATTGGTTTGAGGCTCTCTGTGTTCCTGGAGCAAGCAGATGCCCTTGGGCTATACTAGCATATGACAGGGCATATGGAGATGTTACTGGTGTCCACTAGAGCAAATTGATGAACAATGGGAAGACCAGTGATACAAGACAAGTGATACAAGTGATATATATATATCACTTGTATATATATATATATATGATAAAATATATAACATATATATATATACATATACAGAGAGAGAGAGAGAGAGTTCAAAAGGAACTTTTTTGCTTTTATTCACTTTGCTTGGATTGGACTAAATTCAGCCAACTGTTATGGTAATGATAAGCTAGATCTCCCAGCTCTGGTGTACTGAGAGTGTTCTGTGGCTCTCGTACTATAAGGTCCTATTGTACATAGTCCTAGGGCAGCAAACATCTATCTTATTTCACTTTTTTATTATTTATTTTAAGTATTTTATTAAACCACCATGATATATACAATTACAAATATATACAATTAAAAAAGTTCATGTTTGGGTTTTGGTCATACAGTGTTCCAGCACCCATCTCTCCACCAGTGCCCATCTCCCACCACCAATGTTCGGGTTCCCTCCCCCCCCCCAGTATCTTATTTCACTTTAAAGACAAAGCTTGGCCTCAGGCTACCCCAGCTACTTCCTATTCAAGTTTTCCAAATTCTCTAGTTCTTTCCTTATAAGCACTTTCAGCTCTTCCTTCAATTTAAGATTACCAAACTCATTTTGCTTATTGCTAACTTTACAGAAAAAAAAATTCTCCAGTCACGATCCCTGTCAATACACCCTCTTAAAAAAAACAGGGGCAAAACAAATTCACCAGAGGCTACTATCACCCTCCACTTGGTTCATTCTGGATGGCGGTGGAGCTCAGTAGCATTCATTTGGGGAAACACTGCTCTTTGAGTGAATCAGAATTCTTCCAACAGGTTAACCTAGAGAAGAAAATATCCCACTCCAGAGGCATATCTTTGCTGTAAGGATTAGTTTAAGGTACTGATTTGGAGGTGGGTGATTCTCCAGTGTGGGTTCAGGAGGCCCAAGCAGGGGGCCCTCCTGGAGCTTCTCAACCAACTAGTAGTTCAGTTCTTCTGCCGAAGGGCATGAAACTTCTCCTGCCTGGGGTGCAACGCTGGGGATCTCAAGGGTCATGTCAGCAGTGCTAGGAAGTGCTGAGCTGGGGTTTGGGGTGGGGTATTGCTACAGGGACATACTTTGCAGTGCTGGGCATTTCCAGAACTGTAGTCAGTGATGCTCAAGGGAACCTAGGACCGGGGATCAAGCTGCAGGCTGCATGTGCCCTTAATCCTTGTACTATCTCTCCGGTCCTAGGCTGGTGATTTTTAAGCTACATAAAATGGAAAACTAAAAGAAAATAAGTAACACAGATGGTCCAATTCATAAACAACATCTCAGTAAAAATGTCATGACTTTAGCAAAATCATTATAAGATTTATGTGGTAATGAACAATATAAAGTAAATTAATTAATGCCTTCTAAGGGAAGAGGTATGGAAGTGGTTGGGAAACTCTTTGGTGGCAGTAAGGGCACATTGGTGGTGGAGCTGGTATTGGAATATTGAATATCTGAAACAACTCTAACTGTGAACAACTTTGAAAATCATGGTGTTTAAACAAAGTTTAAAAATGAAAAATAAATAACATTTAAAATTTTGCAAAAAGCAAGTACTAAAATAGGGCAGTTGTTGAAAGAATCCTTGTAAAGACTGAAATATAAAGCTCCTCTTTTCTATAGATTGAGAAAAAATGTATTTTCATTTCTTTGTGTGAGCAATCTATCTTTAGACTATTTTACAAAATTGACATGATTATTTTGCAAATGTCAGTCAAATGGATTAAAATTCCATTTAAAAACTGGAGAGGGGCTGGAGCGCCCGGGGTAGGGCTTTGCCTTACACGTGGCCAGCCCATGCTGGCCCGGGTTCGATACCCGGTATCCCATATGGTCTCCCCGAGCACTCGCCTGGAGTAATTCCTGAGTGGGATCCAGGAGAAACCCCTGAGCATTGCTGGGTGTGACCCAAAAAGCAATAGATGGATGGATGGATGGATGGATGGATGGATGGATGGATGGATGGATGGATAGATGGATGGATGGATGGATGGATGGATGGATGGATGGATGGATGGATGATGGATGGATGGATGGATGGATGGATGGATAGATGGATGGATGGATGGATGGATGGATGGATGGATGGATGGATGGATAGATAGATAGATAGATAGAAGATAGATAGAGAAGTGATGAAGAAGAAGATAGTAGATAGATAGATAGATAGATAGATAGATAGATAGATAGATAGATAGATAGATAGATAGATAGATAGATAGATAGATAGATAGATAGATAGATAGATAGATAAAATATAAACTGGGGAAACCAGAGGCACTGGTGGTGGGAAAAGAATTCTAGTCAAGGGATGTGTGTTGGAACACTCATCAACTGAAACCCAATCAACAACAACCTTATCACTGTGTATCTCACTGTCATTCAGTTAAAAAGAAAGAGATAATAATTTAAAGAATTCAATCTAAATAAAGAATTCAATCTAAAAAATGGAAAGCTCTGAAAACTGAATAAAAGTTACTCATTTATAAAAGATTACTGAATTTATAGAAGAAAATTCCACTTTGATCAAACTGCCTTGTCTCTTACATGTGTGTAATAATCAGATTTATTGATAATTCTGACCTCTTTCTTTGTTTTGAGTCCACAGCCAGAGGTACTCAGGCCTTTCACTTGATTCTTCACTCAGAGATCATGCCTGGGAGCAGGGGAGGAGGTTGTTCAGGAATGAATCTGGTTCTGCTATGAGCAAGGCAGATGCCCTACCCACTGTTCTCAGGGGGTAAGACGTTTGCTACCTTCTCAGGTCCCAATAACTGATTTCTGGCTTCCTAGTATTGTTCCCAATCCTTTGGCATCAGCTGACTATGTTATTTAAGATTTGTAAGGTTAAGTTATTTATACTTTGGCCCTTTAGTGGAGTTGTTTCTATTTTCCTGAGTGTCTCCTGCATATACAGGTGGTATGAATAGAATGATAATGGAAAGGGGTTCCTTTAGCATATAGCAAAGTTAATTTTTTTTTTTTTTCGGAGGGGTGGAGGTTTTTGGTTTGGCGGGTTGGGCGGTGGTGAGTGGGGGTCTGTTTTGGGGGTTGTTCGAAGGTTTAAAGTCGATTAGTGTGGTTTTCACCATTCTTTTGTGTGGTGTGGTGTTTTTTTTTTGTTTATGTTTTTTTCTTGCTTGTTTCCGGCGCTGAGGGATGGGGGTTTTCATAAGTTAAGTTGATAAGGTTGTGTTATTATCGCGATGTCAGTGGTTGGGAGCGTTAAAAAAATTATTTTGTAATGGTTGGGGATCCTGTTATTTGGGTGACGCCGGTGAGGAAAGAGGAAGATTGGTTTAGTTCACTGTTTAGAATTGAAATTAAATTTAAGGGAATGGAAGCCCAGCAGACTGTGGAGGAGCTCTGCCTTCTTCCTCAACTACCTGGGTTTACATGGAAAAAAAACGACTGCAAGAAATATCTCTTTATCTACAAAATTTTTGTATAAGGCACAGTTAACTTGGTTTCCTAAACATTTCTGCATCACTGGAAATGGCTTCTTTACCCATCAGCTTCCCCAGACCCTCCCTTATCCATCCCTCAGAGGAGTCTACGTCCTCCCATCATCTAGCTGCCACCTTGAACTCCTATCTCTAAAGTTTTATAGAGGCAAAAGTATATTTGTCCTGTTAGTATGTCTTATAGAAATGTAATCATTTTCAATTCAAAACAACCCTGGACAGGGTCCAGCAGAATTCTTTTCTTGGACCCTGGCACTGAACTGCCAGTTTGGTTGGCAAACTCTTGCCAAGAGCAGCCCCTGGGTCTACTGAGCACCACAATTACCACCTGGTAATTTATTTCTTCCCAACAAACATTTGAGGTTTAATTTAGCAAATTAGGGGTCTGTATTTCACACAATAAAAATAGCTTCAAAATACAAGTCTCCAGTCCTGGCCATCCCCCACACACTCTCTCTTTCTCTCTCTCCTAATCATATGCATTTAGCACCTCTTTCCATAAAAGGTTTCACTATATCCCAACAAGAGACTTTATCCAAGGACGGAAGGAAGAGGCGCCCCAGAGACATATCTGGAGGCCTCAGTTCTCACCAGAGGGGTTTACAAATAGCTTTATGTCAACACCCCTTTGGCCAGATTTCTCAAAACATGCTTAGCTTTCAATTGACAAGGACCTGTGGGAGAAGCCCAGAACTAATTTGAATTCCAAACACTCCCCAGAATTCCCTTTCTATTCTGCCCAACACCGGCCTCTTTGAGCTGCAGTGTCAGAAATGAAATATGGCTGCTAACACTTTATGATTTCCTAGAATGTTTTATCACCACACAGATACTGTTTAGGTAGTCAGTCAGACTTCCCAAGAATTCTTCCAGTTCGTAGTGACACAGTAATGACCCAGACCTCTCACCCCTAACACAAAGTTTGCACCAGGGGTTCCACAGGTCCAGGGCTCCTATATCCTGAAGGCTGAACTCTGGTAGGATCTGAGGCTGCTCAACTCTCAGGTGACATGTATACTGCAAAAGGTGTTCTCAGTAAGGCCATCTGCAGAGACTTTAATGTGCCAGGCACCCCTGTGAGCGAACAGGACTCCTCATACTGTGCTTTAGGAAAAACAACCCATGAAATGAGCTGAGAATGACACGTCAATGGCTTCTTCTTTAGTCAGTGCCAAGGATGCCATGACCTACTGCTATGATCCATACTCTCTGTACAGGTGATAAAATACAGGGATGGAGGATAGTACAGAGCAGAGGTGAGCATGAAGACACCACTGCAGATGAAGATTAACCACTACAAGTTTTATTCTAAAGAGCTGTAAGGCTAGGGCATGTGTAGGGTGTTAAGAGGAGGCAATAGAGACAATGATTGCTAGCAATTATATTATGCTTGATGCATTTCTTGTGAAAGATCTCCGGCTAGGGATTTTAGATTTATCAACTGTTGGAATTCTCAAGGTGAATCCTGTTACTTTTTTCCAGGAATGAAATACCAAGAATGATAGATTTGGGAGCCAGTGAATGCTAATAAATGATCATGCTCCCTGCCTCACTTCCCAGGTTGCTCTGCACTAGAGATTTTTCTGTGTGTTTATGCATACAGATTCTCATGTGTTTTAGAGCAAACTATTGATAGCTGAGGAATCTCACTTTAGAAGGAGAAAACTAAGAGTCGTAGAGGTTATGTAAGTACCTTGTTGTCACACTAGTGAAAAAATCCATGCAATGATTCAAACCAAATGAGAACTATGAATGTCCTTGGCTATATGAATTGTGGCCCCTCCATTCAAGATGCAAATAAATGAGTTCTTAAGAACCCTGAAAGATGTGGCAAAAAAGTAATATTGCAAGAGATTCAGCCTTAGGGTTTCAGAAATCTTGTTAGAATAAATTAGAGCTAATTTTTTTCCTAATCCGTTATCCCATTTGGATGATACCCACAAGAGGGATCAGTGAGGTTTACACCCAATTCTGGAAGCTCTTACCACACAGGAACACAGGGTCCCAAATCACAAAAGAAACCTTTCCCTAATTTGTTTTGGTCTCTGGGAAAAGATACAACACTGGAGCAATATTAAAAGTAAGCCAGAATCTATCTACAAAAACACAAAATCACTGATCAGAGAGGATCAATGCCCACTTCTTCTCTTCACACTGCTTGGTACCATAGCCAGAATATGTAAACATTCCAAATTCCAAACAAAAGTAAATGGATGAAAAAAGTTGTGTGTGTATAAAGAAGTCTATACACACACACACACACACACACACACACACACACAACACACAAAACAGAATACTACATGGCCACAAGAAAAAAGATATCTTACCATTTTCGGCTACTTAGATGAAACTAAATGGTATGCTGAATAAAATAAGCTGAAGGGAGGAGGACACACTCTGGATTACGTCACCCATCTCTAATGTTTAGGGAAGCAAAGCAAGAAAAGAGGGGGGAATCTTCTGATAACAAACTTTGGGTACTAGAGTACATATTGCAGCACCAAATTGGGGGCAGGGTCAGTGGATGGGAAGACATTTGGGGCTAGGAAGGAGTGCTATGGGTACTTTGTTGGTGTTGAGGTGGGATAACTGTACAGAAAACTTATCAAGGCCAGAGCAGAATAACTAACTTTATTATCACTTTCAATCTAAACAGTTCCCTCGCATGCATTCCTTTCAACATTCTGAGAAGTTAAAAGGGATAAAAATACTGGCTGAACATGATGAAATTCCTTCTTGAAAGGACTAACAAAGGGAAATTTTATTGATTTTTTTTGGTGACTCCTCTGACTACTTTACCTTCTGATCCCTCCATATGACTAAACCCCCATCTTCCACAGCCTTTTGCTTATTTTTCCTCTATAAAACCTATGTCACTCATCAGGCAACAGCTAGATTTCTAATCTAAACCTTTGCTTCTAAATTCCTATTTTCGGCTCTCCCAAAGAATACATATAGGCTTACTGTTAACTTAGTTCTTTTATTAATAACTAACACGCCCAATCAAGGAGCTGACATCTATGTCTCATAGCTCACTTTGACTCTTCCTTTCCACACAGACTGTTAGATAAGTGAATAAGGAGAGGTGTGTATCTTCTAAATGTTCTTTATAGTGTACATATTTGAAAAGCACAGCTCAGAACCGATTCTGCCTTTGCTCTACTACCTTTATTTGCATAAGGCAGTGTCCTACATGCTGTGCAGATTAAAAATATTGTTGAGAGCCTGTAACAATAGTACAGTGGGTGGGGTGTTGCACACAGCGAACCTGGGTTTAATCCCCAATGTCCATATGGTCCCCTGGGCATCACTGGGAGTAATTACTGAGTGAAAAGCCATGAGCATCTTTGGATGACCCTGATTTGGATGACCCTGAACAAAAGAAATATTGTTCAAAGAACCAATGAATGCATGATTGAGTAGAAGAATATATGTGTACTAAGTACCAAAATGCTGAGTGAAAATATTCCCACTCAAGGTATATATAAGATGTGGTAAAACAACAATGATGACAAAGATGTAGAGATATCACTATCACTATCTTCCCGTTCATCATCTATTTGCTAGAGCGGGCACCAGTAATATCTCCATATGTCCTGTCTCATGCTAGTAGAACCCAAAGGCATCCACTTGCTCCAGGAACATAAAGAGCCTCAAACCATTAAATTAGGTCATGGGAATGACCTAATATAAATGTTACTGGTATTTGGCATATCAAATATGATATGAGCATCTTGCCAGGCTTGCCATGCGGGTGGCATACTCTTGTAGTCACCTCTAAATAAAGCATTTATTGATGAACCACGTGGCGCGCTAGCTGGGCTGTGATAGTCTGATCTGCTGGGTGGAGTTGTGATGAGAGGGACGTCCGGATGTGGAAAATGGTGGCTCCCATGGAGTAGGGGTGTCATCTGGCTTGTTGTGAGGCTCTGCTGGGGTGGCATGCCAGGGTTAAAACCCGCCAAGCCTCCTGGGTGCCTCATGAGTGGCTGGGCACAGGGAGAGCAAGTAGCAGCTCTGCCCCATGTCTGAGAGACATGTAGAGATAATGCTTTGATTTTTCAGTCCTTTGCAAACTGAGAAGTTTCTTAGGAGCAAAAATCTTCTCTGATCTATTTTTTCTTACCTGTGTCTGATATCTGCCTTGGGGTTAATCTAGATACACTGCATCTAGATTAACTGGACTCAATATTTTTCATTAGAAACTTCCTGCATTGGTGGAGGGATGGGTGCTGGAACACTGTATGGCGTGAAACCCAAACATGAACATTTTTGTAATTGTCAAAAAATAAATAAATAAATGTAAAAAAAATTAAAAAATTAAACTTCCTGCATGGCAGACAGACTCAGGTGTCCAAGGGTGAATGAGACACACATAGATCTTATTCTCACAACATCTAGAATCTGGCTGACTGTGTCCATTCATTCCAAGAGAATTGATGACACTGGAAGCCACTGTGAGCTGGATAGTTCTCCTCGTGAGTTGAAAGGACACTGAAGAGAACTGAGAAGGACAGGGTCACAGGAGGGCATACTGACAGGCTTTCAAAGAATACCCATCAGAACATCTCTAGGTGGGTAATATGTTGAACACCAAAGAGCCTCAATGGAAGCATCTTATTTTTCCAGCCTTTCCTCCCAACACCCAAGTAGCCTCATACCCAAACATCCAAGAAGTCAAAATTTACCCAGCTCCATCTTTCCAGTTGCCCCAGATAGAAATCGATGTTCTAGTTATGATTCCTATTTCATTCTTGACCTCAAAGGAAGCTCTTCTTCCATCTAAATGCTCCATGAACATTGCCAGTGTTGTAGAGACAGCACCATTGCATCTCAATGCTCCATCTACGGTTCCTTTTTTTTTAGATTAAAAAGCAGCATTTTCAGGAGAGGTTTTGGGCTTACTAAGGGCAAACTCCTGGCTCTGTGCTCAGAAATCATTCTGTGCAATGGATTCAAGATTATATGTTACACCAGGGGTCAAACCAGGGTGATCTTCATGCAAAGCAAATACCTGACCTGCTGTGCTATCTCTCCAAATCTAACATTTAATTTTCTAAAGGGAATATCCATGATTATTAGAAGTGTGAAAACTAGTTACAAACTGTCCAGAGTATCAGCAACATGATGATGTCTCACAACCATTGCAATGGAGTTGGAGCTGATTGGGCCCTCCAGTCCAGCCTGCTGCTAAATTTAGTCCATGTGCTGGGGCACCTCACAGGGAAATGGGCACTGTCTTCCATTCTCTCAGCATTCTTTCTCCGAAGTGGGCACGGAGTTGCTCCAGCTGCCCAGGATTCTCCAACTCAGGAACAGCTGCTCTTTCTTCCCTTCTGTAGGAGCTTCATCATATTTTTTAAGTATTTTATTATACCACCGTGAGATATACAAATAAAAAGATATACAATTAAAAAGTTCATATTTGGGTTTTGGTCATACAGTGTTCCAGCACCCGTCATCATATTAAAGTCAATTGTTCTCTCAATAATCCTAAGTATAATCTAAGCATTCCTTTCTATTAGAGTTCGAAAACAGGATTGGAAGAAAGAGAGTCAGCCTTCTTTCCCAGCAACTCTTAGTGCAGATAGGGCATTCCAGGGCTTAAAGAGTGACCCAGACTGACTCAAAATCAACACAACTGCACCTCGGTGCCAATAATTTTCCACTATTTGCCTCAGATTGTAAAGAAGATCAAGTTCCTCTGGGACAGTTACGCTTTTGTCTCCACTTTTCAGTGTTGCCCTTCCCCAAAGAGCCATAATTCCTCACAAAACACTTTGCATCTTGAATTCTTCATTGAGCACATCTCTAATGGCATCAGTGGCATTACTGTGTAAGGCCCTTCTCAACCACTTCCCCAGAAGTCTGCTTTTCTCAGCGCTTTCCTCCTTATTCCACACATGCTTCTCTTATATGACTATTAGCCATCCACATGTCTTCTTTGGAAAAGCATCTCCTCTACCTGATTTTTTTTGTATTGGGGCCACAACTAGTGATTCTCAGGGCTTACTCCTGGCACATCATTCAGAAACTACTTCTGGCAGTGTTTGGGAATCATGTGGGATGCTGAATCCAGGTCTGCCATGTGCAATGTATGCACCCACCCACTACTATCATGCCAGTCCCTTCCTTACGAGTCTTTGGATAGGGTGTTTGTATTTTTTTCTTTTCCAATTGAGGGAAGAAAACATTAATTCATAAACATAAAGCAGAGAGAAAAGGACACAGAAAATGTAACATACAGCTGTTTGGTCAAAAGTGGTGTTTTTCAGGTAATGCTGAAGTCCCAAGGCTGGATTTCTTCCCATTTTGCATGTTCATTAAATATCTTCACCTACATTTCAAAGTGAGTTGGAAAGCTTTGGGAAAATAAAGCCTTCAAATCCTGGAGGAATGTGTTTTAATGTTAACCTTTGAGGTCCTCCCCATGTTTGGTGGGGTTTTTCTCACTGGTCTGAGAAATAGCTTGAAAATCCCTTTCAACTTGAACCTTGTTGCCCAAGTTAACAGCAAAACATTGGTGTGCTGGGATTCTTCTTGTATGCAAATAATCTCAAGGGTACAATTTATGGGCTTTGGATATTAGCCTTGGACTTTCTTTTAGAATTATAATTTTACTTTTATTTCTCTTGGTCAAGGCCTCTGATATGGTGACTGTATCCACCCCAGGAGGACTTAGAGTCTAAGGGCTTTCCCTTAACTATACGTTTGCTGCATCTTTTAGACTTGAAACTCTGATAGGGGGTGTGTGTGTGTGTGTGTGTGTGTGTATTAAGAATGGGGAGCAAAATATGGACTATGGCCCATCTTGCTCTTTGTTACCTTTATACAGTTTCTCTACAACTAACTGTTTGCTGTTATAACGAACTATTTCATTCCCCTATTGTTAACTTTCCAGTAGCTTCCCAGTATTCTTGGGTGAAATGGCTCAGAGGATCTGCTGATCTGGCAGCTTCTTAATTTTCAACTTCATCTCTGGATTCTTCATTTCTTCACTCCAACCCCAGCAGGTCTCTCTCTGACTCCAGGCACCCCATTCTTTCTCCTGCGTCTAGCTTCCAGACAGACTTTTCTATCTGCTAAAACTGTCCCTCTTCACCTCCCCTAGCCTGCTGAAGCATATCCAGACCACTATATCCCCAAAACTCGTTCTCTCCACAGACTCCTGGGCATCTACTATGTGAACCATCTTGTCAGTACCATTTTCCAGGAGATATAATTGCTACTAATTGCCCATCTTTCACAGTAGAAGATGGCTCAGCCCTCTGAGGGCCCCTTGTATCCCAGTTCTCTGATCCTCTACAACTAAAAAAAAAGTCTTCCCTGTTTCTCTTTTTATTTTAAAATTTTGGTCAAGCACAGACATTATTGAACTCACTAATTTATTAATTTCAGTGCTTAACTGACATGGAAAATATTCACATTGCTGCACTATCATCAATACATATCCACCTCCTGAATTTTCCAGCTACCCAAACTAAAGTTCCACACCCTTTCTATTCTGCATCTCCATTTTTCTGCTTCCCCAGGATAAGAAAGCAATCATTTTCACTCTACATTATAAAACTAATAAAGTGCCTAAAAGGCTTAGAGAAAGTCTACCTCACATTCCTCCACTGATACTTTGTTCTTCTGGGAAGGTAGATAAACTTTCCATATATATAACTTCTTATTTGTTTATGTTGTAGGAAACCTTAGAGTTTCCTAAGTGGATTGACTTGTTTTTTCTCATTGGGTTTTCAAATTACTTCAAAGAGGTAGATTTTATTTTTACATTCTACCAAACCCGTAAAATCAGGGGACTTCTTCACTTAGTCATCAATAACTATCTCCCACAGTGACTTGAACTCTGTCATACAGCATGAAGGAGGCCTCATACACATAATACTCTCTAATTATAACCACAAATATGAGCTAAGCAAAAACTCCCTGCTCCCTTAAAAATATATAGCTAAATTCCTGTGAACCAAGTCCCTCTGCCAACCCCGTCCCCAGCAATGATATTTCATAAAATGCAGATTTCACCTGCCTTTGCTCAAACAGATGAAGATAGAACTAAAAGAAACATTAATTTAAGAGTCATTGCACAACTATTTATGAAAATATATCAGAGACATTTTTTATAATTAGGAGTAGTTTATCCAACACCATTTTTAATTTAGTATTGACTCTGTGTCCTGTTGGGGACTTTGCCCAATTCTCAAGGACAATCACAGTTAGCGGGAAACCAAGTCCTCAGTCACTATGAGCATAAATAAAAGGACCTGTGGATAAGCACAGTGGGAAAATCTGTGTTCAAACTAGCTATTCCAATTTCTTTCCTGTAGGGTATCACAGTTCTTTTAGTATAATAGTGATAAAGTAAAATATGAACTTTTTCAATGTTTATCTCTGTGGGGCATTAGATTTTTGTTCTTTCTTAATCCTCACTTCCATCCTATCATCCTGATTTTACAAATGTTGAACACAATTTAGAAGGTCACTCAGGGTTTCATAGCTGTTTAGAAGACATGGAATTTTGAACCAAGCTCTATATTATCATTCCTCTATTCTACAGATCTCTAATACTGTGTACATAGCTCTTGAATGTAGAGTTAAAATTGGCATTTGGATCATAAAGCAAGTGAGGTGGGCCCCTAGTCACCTGTGGCATGACATAGACTTCAGTGTGACAGTTTTTGTTTTCTGGTGGTTTCTGATTTCAAATAGACTCTTTCTTTGAACCGTTGACAAAATACAGTCAACACCTCCAGGAACCAAGCACAACCCATGAGGAACTTCAGAGTTAAGGAGCTCAAATTCCTCATCACGTGGCAGGAAACAGAATTTTCTAATTGTCTCAATAGGATCCCAGGAATTCAGAGTATTGCTTCCCCAGGATGTAATTATTCTTCTAAACTTATCTTTTACAGTTTTCTGCCTTATGCAGACTTCATCTTGCTCCTTGGTTCAGTTCCCGATTGATCCACTTGGAACTAAAGTCTAGTTTTCATAGAGTCAAACCAAGATGTTTATGAACAACCCATGATATGATCTAATTTTTGCAGAAAACACTTTGAATAGCTCTTACCAACATCAATATGTTGCTCTTTCCAGATAAGAAAATTGATTTACAGTGTGAGGAAATTGCAAGTGATCAGTTAGCTTGAGGATGTGGAACTTGGCAATCTCAAGCTCTACTGAGGGTCCTTTCAAAGGCTCACAGGGCCAACACATGCTTTTTTCTCTTGTGAGATTTGATAAGGTACTTCTTGTCATCACTAAATTCCTTAATATCAGGATCCCACATGTCAGTAAAGTCCATGGGTCAATAGAGAATATAATACTTAACCCCAGTTATGACTGAGGAGACCCACCCAAAAAAAGCAAAGATGAAAAAAAGGGCAAATGTAGTGTTAACCAAAGTAATTATTAAGTGACCCTGTTATCTTCTGATGAGGAGGATTAACTGATTTTGTGATGCTTGTGGCCCAACACTGTCTTAAATACTTTTGACTTATTACTTACAAGATTAATGTTGTAAATGAGGATGAAAACTCAGAGTAACTTCTCCGTGATCAAAGAGCTGATACATAGGAAGGATAAGAGTCACACCTGAGCCCTCAAACTCTTGAATATGTATCCCTAACCACTATTATATCCCACCTCAGTCTGTGGGCTGAGTACACTCATGGAGTCATGTGTGTCTTATTTATAGATAATTTGAAAGTAAGTGGTACTAGGAGCTGGAGTACAGGGTAACACATGTTTGGGGGGAGGAGAAAGGGAGAGAGGGAGAAGAGGAAAAGATGTGAGGGAGAAGTTTCTCAAGCAGGTTGCCTTTGTAACCTGAGTTCTGGCCCCTCCTAGACTACTTCCTGCTTAACACTACTGACAAAGGCAAATTCTGTCACTGTCATGTAGTTCAACTAAGCTTAGAGGGAAAAATAAATAAACTCAACCCATGATTCTTTAAAATCCTTTCAGAATGGGGATGTTTGCACAGTTGGATTTGCACAGTTTACTTATCCAGACATTTATTCATTTCAAAAATATTTAGGAGTTGGAGACATAGTACATTGAGAACGCCTTGCACATGTCTGATCTGGGTTCAACCCCTGCCACCCTTTATGGTCCACCGAACTCTTCCAGGAATGATTCCTGATCACAAAGCCAGGAGTAAGCCCTGATTATTTATGGGTGTGTCCCAAAACAACAAAACAAAACAAAAAATAGTGAGCACCTATTATGTACATGAGTTATGTAATTAGCTCTGGTAAAAAAAGAAATTAGAAAAACATAATATATCATAATATATAATATCTACATAAAGTTGACCATTTAGTTTGGTCACTAATAGGAATATACATGTCATGTGTGTAATTTGTAATTTTCTTCTTTTTTTTTAAATAGGGAGTGTTGGGCTACAACTTGTGATGCTCAGGTCTTACTCTTAACGCTGCACTCAGGGATCACTCCTGGCAGAGCTTTCAACCTCATGCAAGGCAAGAACCTTACCCAGTGTACTATTGCTCTAGTGCCATAATTCCTAAACTACATAAAACCAGTAAAAAGAGATGGCAATCAGTGAGATATTTTATTCTCTCCAATGTATCTGTTAACAAAAGGAAGCCAATATAAAAATTGTTGAGATATTTCACATTTTTATTGGTCATACAAAGTCTGTAAAACCCAGCATGTGTTGGATTTTTTGCTAGCTGTCTAAGGGATTAGCTTAATTTCAGACACTCAGAAGCTAAAGTGGAGAATGACTATCATTAGTATTGGGGATGAGGGTCTAATTGGAAAGGTAATAGAAACAGGGCATAGCATAATTGTGGTGTCTAATGTGTTGAGGGAAAGAAATTCATGAAGCATCACTGAATTAGAAATCCACAGAAATGGACCCAAGAAAGGACACCAAAGATATTGTCTGTCCCAGGTTTATCAATTCTAGGCAGACAATGCTCTTGGATAGTCCACTTAGAAACTGGAGGGATTTGTGATTAAGTTACTTCTCATAAAGAAAAGAGATGTATATATATATATATATATATATATATATATATATATATATATATATGTGTGTGTGTGTGTGTGTGTTGTTTGTGGGGGTGTATGTGTGTATGTGTGTGTCTCTGTGTGTAGAAAGTAGAATTTTTTAATTTTGGAAGAAAAAGCTTGCAAACTCACTTCATAAATTCATAACTACTATCAACATAGCCTCCAGATTAATTATAAAGTAAATGATGACAACTTAAAACATGACAATCAATACTAAATTAGACTACTTCTCTAACAGAGGACATTTTCTAGACATTAAAGTTTTTTGAAGGTTTCAGATCAAAAATATTAAGAAACATGTCAGCAAAATGTTCTGCAAAATTCTAAACTTATGAAAATAGGCACTTGATTATAATAAAAACAAGTGTCTTGCCACAAGTATAGTTTATGTAACAAAAACTCTTGCTGTGTATACAATACTTATTCAATTTAGAAAGAAAAATAAAATCCTAAGACTGATACAGCAGGAGCTAAGGTGGGAAATGCCAGTCGCAGGTACCCAATCACACACATGCAATAGGTAGCCAATCAGAATGTAGAAGGAGATACCTGGGGGATGGGACTTGGCAGTAAATAAAAGGCAACCCTCCCGGATTGTAGGGCAGCATGCCCAGATACAGGGCCCAGCATATATAGGCCAGGTAAGTCCAGGCAAGGGAAGATACGGGTATGGGCCGGGCTCAGAGACCCAAGTTACGGTAAGGCTTGGATGCCCAGCTCAGGTTCAGGCAGGGCACTGTTGCACAGGTATTGGCAAGGTACTAGAGCACAGGAGCCTCACCCACATGCATAGAATCATGACTGGTGACTAAGGCAAACCAGGACAGGACAACAAGGACCACTGGGGTACTACCACCTTCATGTGGCTTTGGCTGGAGGCTGGAAGAGCATACACATGACAGAGAGAGCAGTGTAGGAACAGGACCAGGCTATCGTTCATAGGAGCCAAGTAGACTGAGTGGGTCAGGACTAGGAATTCAGTTACAGGTAACAGAGAGGCCTAGACATTCTGGGAGGAACCTGGAATCATCTGTACAATAAACTAACTTTCAGTCGTCTGATTTTGCATGCAAATTTTTCATACAATTCTCAAGAACCCACTAACACAGGAAAATGCACTTTTGTGTTAACAAGACCACAAGATATAAATGACCAAAAATCATAAGTGAGCACTTCTAAAAGTGTTTTAACTTGTCAGATATCAATGAAAGAGGTACCAATTTACTCCCCATTAGATTAAAGTTTAAAAATAATAATTTATAATGGATGCCTAGGGTGTCTCCAAGATTCACTCCTATTAAGCTCAACCTACCTTACAAAATGATAGATAAAAGCACAACCCTTTGAAGTCTTTAAGTATCTTATAAGTGTAAAGGAGTCTTGACATAAATGGCCAAAAGGCTCTTGTCAGGCTGGTAGATTCCACCATTAATCTCTTGTCATCTTGGTCAGCTGACATTAAGGGTGATTAATAACCCCCTTGCTTATCTCTGTGTCATAACTGCTCTATAATGAACATAATGACTTCTGTAATAAGAAAAACAATGAAGAGTATTTTTTAAACAAACAAATGAACATGTCAAGTCAGCAAGATAGATTTAAATTTCTATCAGAACACCTGTCATTTTCTGTGTTCTTCCTACATATTGTCTATGGAGCTAAGAGTTTCTGTGCCTTGACCTCTGACTTCAGCAAACTCTAAAATAGTTATGGTGAGAACACTGAAGGGGAAATTGAGACTTAAGTGACTCCTTAAAATCATATAGTTGTACCTGCAGTTCACAGGCACCCTCAGTTTGACTGGAATGAAATCCTTAACTCTCAATTGGCATTTGAAAAAGGTCAATCCAGACTATAATATTGAACTAAAGACAAGGGAACTGATCAATCACAGAAAATCTTGTCGGAGGCAGAAAGTCCAAGATGGAAGTACCATCAGAATGGATTTCTCTTGTGAGTCAGCTTCCTGGGTAATAAGTCACATTTTCTTGCTATTTCCTCATCTGCTGAAACAGTGCCAGAGCTATTTAAGGTTCTAATCCCATAATGAGGGCTCCACTCTCGTAACCTAGTTACTTTCACAGGCCCCATGGCTTACACACATCACCCTGGGGATTAGAATTTCATTAAGATTTCCAGGGGGCACTAATAGTGCATTGCGACTTCCCCAATAATTTCTCAGCAGCTCCAGTTTTTGACAGCTGCACCATGCTAGACTCCAGGCATCCCCTTATCCTTGTCAAGGCGAAGCTTCCTGCCTGACTGGTGGGATAACCTAACAGCTGCCTCATCATTATCTTCCTAGAAGTTGTTGACATGGGTCTAAGCAACAAGCACATTGTTATCCTCATCATCTAACTATTGTACCAGCCCTATAGGATATGTACCACCATGTAACCACATAATGAAGTTCAGTCAGTGGTGAATCTTCTATACAATGGTGGTACAAAACTCTGTGTGCATGTGTGTGTGGGGGGGTTGTAGCCCATGATAAAAACAGGCTACTCCATTTAGGTTAGTTTCATTTCAAAGATGAAATAACCTTAGGCCACATTTTCAGAATATATCACTAGTATTAATACAGGACTGTGGTCCTCTCAACTGATAAAAGGTGAACCTCAGAGAGATTTCATACTGTGCTTTGTGGAAGAATGGCTCTCACAAATTTATGTCCAGTCAGAAGCTTAGAAAATTTTCTTTGTGAGCCAGAGTGATAGTCCAGCGGGTAGAGCATTTGCCTTGCATGCAGCCAACCCGGGTTCGATCCCTGCCATCCCATATGGTCCCTCACACTGAGTCAGGAGTAACTCCTTAGCATTGCCGGGTGTAACCCAAAAAGCAAAAAAAAAAATAATAATAATAATAATAATAATAATAATAATAATAATAATAATAATTTAGAAAGAGAGAGAAAGAGAAAAAAAATAAAGAACCTGCCATAGAGGCAGACTAGGGGAATCGGGGACATTGGTGGTGGGAAATGGGCACTGGTGGAGGGATGGGTACTGGAACACTGTATGACGAAACCCAAATATGAACATCTTATGAACATCTTTGTAATTGTATATCTCACAGTGGTATAATAAAATATTTTAAAAAATTTCTTTGAAGAGAAATAATTTGCCTAGGTAATTAGTCTTGATGCTGTCCTTCTGGATTAGAGTGTGCGTCAAAGCCATTCTTTGCTATCCTGACAAGATGGCCATGTGAAGACAGAGGGAAGGGTTGGGCCAAATGTGTGCAAACAAAAGAAAAATCAAGAGCTGACTTTCTTTTAATATTTTATTATACCACCGTGAGATATACAAAGATGTTCATAAGATGTTCATATTTGGGGTTTCGCTCATACAATGTTCCAGCACCCATCCCTCCACCAGTGCCCATTTCCCACCACCAATGTCCCCAATTCCCCTCCCTCCCCCAGCCCGCCTCTGTGGCACGTTCTTAAATTCTTTAACTTTCTCTCTCATTCTCTTTTCCTTCCCTTCCACATTGTGGATTACAATACATACATTAAGAGGTTGTCATGTGTATCTTTTTGCCTGTATTTAATGCTCAGTTCTAGGTTGGTATTAGCACTTTCGACAATTATTAGCACACTGTTTCATTCTCTGTCTTACCTAGCCTCTGACTTCCTTCCACACATTTGTGATAATTTCCACCTTTGAGAAGACCTCCTATTACTTGCTTTGCCTGACCTTGGATTTTGGTTCATAATATGTACATATATATATATATATATATACACATATTTATGTGTGTTCATAATATGTATATATATATACACACATATTTATGTCATGCAAATAAATGCAGTCATTCTATATCTGTCTCTTTCTGGCTAATTTCACTCAACATGATCATCTCCATGTCATCCATTTTTAGGCAAATTTCATAGCTTGATTTTTTTCTGACAGCTGCATAGTATTCTATTGTGTAGATGTACCAAAGTTTCCTTATCCAGTCATCTATTCTCGGACACTCTGGTTGTTTCCAGATTCTGGCTATTGTGAATAGTGCTGCTATGAACATAAAAGTAGGGATGGTGTTTCTGCTGCGTATTTTTGGCTTCCCAGGTTATATTTCCAGGAGTGGTATGGCTGGGTCAAATGGGAGCTCAATGTCTAGTCTTTGGAGGAATGTCCATATTGTTTTCCAGAAAGGCTGTACTAGTCGACATTCCCACCAACAGTGGATGAGAGTCCCTTTTTTCCCGTATCCCCACCAGCATTTGTTGTTCTTGCACTTCAGCCTCTGTGGTGTGGGATGATAACTCATTGTTGTTTTGATTTGTATCTCTCTGATAACTAATGATGATGGGCATTTTTCATATTTCTTTTTGGCCATTCGAACTTCTTCCTTGTCGAAGTTTCTGTTCATTTCTTCTCCCCATTTTTTGATGGGGTTGGCTGTTTTCTTCTTGTAAAGTTCCATTAGTGCTTGATATATCCTGGATATTAACCCCTATCAGATGGGTATTGGGTGAATATTCTTTCCCATTCTGTGGAATGTCTTTGTATATTGGTCATTGTTTCTTTTTGAGGTGCAGAAGCTTTTTAGCTTCATGTAGTCCCCATATGATAATCTTTTCTTTTAATTGTTTTGTTAGTGGTGTTTCTTCTTTGAAGGTGTCCTTAGCTTCAATGTCCTGGAGGGTTTTTCCTATGTTTTTCTTCAATGTACTTTATGGATTCAAGTCTGATATTGAGATCTTTAATCCATTTTGATCTGATTTTTGCACACAGTGTTAGACAGAGGTCCAGTTCATATTTTTACATGTAGCTTCCCAGTTTTCCCAGCACCACTTGTTGAAGAGGCTTTGCTTGTTCCATTTCATACTTTTTGCTCCTTTATCGAAGATTAATTGTTCATGTATTTGAGGTTGGTTGTCAGGGTACTCAACTCTATTCCATAGGTCCACAGGTCTGTTTTTATTCCAATACCATGCTGTTTTAATTACCACTGCTTTGTAGTAGAGTTTGAAGTTGGGAAAGGTGATGCCTCTCATCTTCTTTTTCCCAAGGATTGCCACCCCAGCAGAGCTTCACAAGATATTACTGGTGCCCGCTCTAGCAAATAGATGATCAATGGGAAGATTGTGATCGTGATCATGATATATTGAGAATTTACATAGCTATAAATTCTACAACAAAATGGGATAAACCAGGCATATGTAGAAACTTGAGTTTTCAAGAAGCCATATCAAGGCGGCAGTATTTGAAAGAGGTCTACCTGAGGAAGTCAGTCTAAGCATATAGGGGAACCTATCCTATCACCTACCAGAGCAACATGAATCTGGCAGTCACTCTATCTTTGTCTGTCTGTCTGTCTCTCTCTCTCTCTCTGTCTGCCTGTCTATTTGTCTGTCTGTCTGCCTGTCTATCTGTCTGTCTGGCTGTCTCTCTCTCTCTCTCTCTCTCTCTCTGTCCTTCTCCCTCTCTTCTGGGTATTATAGTCAGTAATATAGGTAATGACTGTCACTATCACTATCCTCCCATTGATCATCTATTTGCTAGAGCGGGCACCAGTAATATCTCCATATGTCCTATCTCATGCTAGTAGAGCCCAAGGGCATCTATCGCTCCAGGAACATAAAGAGCCTCAAACCATTATATTAGGTCATGGGAATGAACTAATATAATTGTTACTGGTATTTGGCATATCAAACAAAACAGGGCAGCTTGCCAGGCTTGCCATGCAGGTGGCATACCCTTGTAGTCACCTCTAAATATTGTGTTTATAGATGAACCACGCGGCCGCAAGCGAGACATTGCTGCTGGGTGGAGTTCTGACGGAGGGGGAAGCCCGGATGGGGAAAATGGCGGCCCGATGGAGTAGGAGGCATCATCTGGCTTGTTATGCAGCTCTACTGGGGTTGCGGGCCAGGGCTGAAACCCGCCATCCCTCCCGGGCGTCTCATAAGAGGCTGGGCACAGGGAGAGCAAGTAGCAGCTCTGCCGCATGTCTGTAAGTCTGTGGTTCAGCATACCTGGGCTGGATTGAAAAAAAAAAAACTGCTGCATGGTAGAACTCGATGAGATGGGCTGTAATACGCTGCCGCTGGGTGGAGTTCTGATGAGAGGGAAGTCCGGATGGGGAAAATGGCAGCCCGATGGAGTAGGGGGTGTCATCTGGCTTGTTGTGCTGCTCTGCTGGGGTGGTAATGACTGATTATCATGCATATCCCTTTATCTACTTTGAGCATTCAATTCTTGTCCAGAGTCATCATTTCCAACTCTCACTGTTATTGTGGTCCCTAACTGCCCGTCTCTTCTTGTGTCTGGCTTCCAGTTGTGGTCCAGTACTCCAGTACTCCTGGTCCTTGTTTCCATTATCCATGAATATTAGCCTACAATGTTTCTTT
Organism: Cryptotis parvus; assembly: GCA_021461705.1. NCBI lineage: Eukaryota > Metazoa > Chordata > Mammalia > Eulipotyphla > Soricidae > Cryptotis > Cryptotis parvus. The sequence continues at coordinate 15,191 of JAJIBD010008480.1, read as the reverse complement.
TCTTTTACTCTTACATAGAATAATTGCACTCATTTGTGGAGTATAAAACTTTTTTTTAAGGGCAGATTCTTCTTCAGGAACTAGAGCCTTTGGACATAATATGGTTCTACTGGCACCTTGTTGCATACTTCTGGCTAAAATTGTCAGAGAATCAATACTTGTTTTTTTTTCTTTCATTATTGATTGTTTATTTTCATTTTCTTTGGTTTGGGGACCACACCTGACTGTTTTCATGGCTTACTTCTGACTCTATGCTTAGATGTCATTCCATGTAGTGCTTAGGATACTATCTACTTCCCTGGATATTGAACTTGGTTTGACCACATGCAAAGCAGGCACCTTAACCTCTGCACACTTTCTGGCCCTTGATATTAGTTTAAAGCCACCCTCTTTGGAGTGACTTGTTATGGCAGCCACAGGATGTATCTACTTTGCCCAGAGTCACATAGTGCCGTTACTGTGAAGCTGGTTTTTTTCCCAAGTGAATCATTGAGTTCTGTGCACATAATTTACACACAAAATTCAGTGCTTACAGAGTGACAGCTTTTGATTTAATTACTTTTGAAAAATAGTTTTGGAATTTTGGAACCCCTGATGTTTGTCTCAGCCTTACTTTGGTTCTGCTGGTTTCCACGTCACGTAGCCCTTGGGTCATGCTGCCTCTTGAAGTCCGCCACCTACCACTGTCCTCCTATTCTGTCACTAATGTCCTGTAGTCTGTCACTGAGTTCCTGAGCCTGCCTCTCATGACTCCTGTCCCAGAGACTCTGCCCTTTGACTTTCTTCTGTTCCCAGGCCACTTTCCTGCCCTCTGTCTAGGCACAGATAACAGGCTCTAAGAAATTGCCTAACTGGTGCTCCCCTTTTAAATGTTACCACTCCCCTTTTAGCTTTCCTATTAGTTATCTGTCTATCCCTCATGTTAGAAGATTTAAAATGAAATTTTCAGTAAAAAGTATTATCTAAAGTCAAAGAATAAATAAATGACTATTTTTTTCTTTTATTAAATTAACTACAACCTTTCTCCTATACCTCACCCCACCATAAGAGTTGAGGGGTCACAAAACTGGGATTGACAACCAGAACCCCAAGCCCCAGAGCCTGTTCCTTCGACACTTCCCTGTGCTCTACTGCAGGCTGCAGTTTTGAGCATTAATGGAGAAAATTGGTAGTGTACTTGGCCCAGTGCCTCCTTGGTTTAAGCCCTCCAGAAATGGTAGCTGTTATTAGTGTTTAATGATGTGGAAAATGTTCATGGCCTAATTTTTAAGGGGAAAAGTTTGATTAAAAATTGAATGTAGCATATATTCTCAACCAGGATTTATATGCAGACTACTGTTTGAGAAAACATTAAAGATTGCCACCCATGGGTGGTGGAATAAAAGAGGATCTTCCTTCCTTCCTTTTTATCCCTTCCTTTCTTCCTTCCTTATTCCCCTTCTTTTTCCTTTCATTTCACCATCGAAATTTTTTTCTTCTTTTTCTCTTCAGTGAGTAAGCATTAGCTTAATAAAAAAAATCATTAGTTTTTTAAAACACCTAAAGGAATATCAAATCAAGTCATGGCTAATACAGCAAAAGCCATTCCAAATTCTACACCTACCCGGTCACTTCCACAATTAGGTTTTCTTTTTTTAATCAGAGCAAACAGGCTTGAGAAAAGTTATTCATTTTAATTTTTTCGGAATTTCTATGAAATAGAAAATATATTTTCTATTCTATTTTAATTTTTCTATGATAGATGATTGCCAGGAGTTCTGACTGTGGGGCTGAACTGGCCTACAGAGCTTCTCCAGGATTCCTCAGCTGCTCTCCAGGACAGTGTCCACAGGGACCGTGAGACTTCTCAGCCTAATGAGGTGCTGCCAAAGCAGCAGGAGCCCTGTCAGATGTAGGCATCCCTTGAGGGATGCCAGTCATCTGATTTTTGGTACACAGATGGTATTGGAGTCACCATTCCAAGTGAAACTGCCCTGGGGCCTAACAGCATCCTGAAACAGAATGATGGGAGCAGTATGGGAGCTGATGGTTTTGTAACAAGAGCCAGAAAAACAAAAATATTACATTGAATGTGCAAAAGAGATATACAGTGGGTAGGGTACTTGCATGCGGCCAACCTAGGTTAGATCCCTGGTATTCCTTATGGTCTGGGGTGATCCCTGAGTGCAGTGGTAAGAATGATCCCTGAACACCACAAAGTTTACCCCAAAAAACAAACATAAAAACATACAAAAACCCAAAATAAAAAAATTGTAGTAACATTCTATCATCCAGCTCAATGTACAAGAAATAAAAAATAAGAATATATGAGTTGAATACTGTTTTCCCCAAATGTTCATAGTTACCTGGAACCACAGAATATAGCCTTCTTTGGGAATAGGGTCTTTATAGATTATAACTAATGTAAGAACTAAGGCAAAGTCTTTGATAGATTACCAGACATCCTAAGTCAAGTGTTTTCAATATGGAGAATTCTTTAAAAATTAAGAAAATAGTTTATACATGATTGATTAAAATCATTTCTTGGCATCTATCTTTCCTTTTAAAAGGAGTACTTGTACTTTTGAATGAACCAATAATCACTGCAGCACTAACTAATAGTCAGTGATATAAAAACAACCCAAAAGTTCAATTACCGATGAATGGAAGAATAAATTGTGGCATATATGTGTATATGTACACATATATGTATGTATGTTTATGTGTATTATAACATAAATTTCAGCTATAAAATGAAAACTTGAAGTTTTATACAATTTGATTGGAGTTAGAAAGTATTATACCTCACTAATTTGTAGTATGTTGGGAAACAAAACAAGGGGATAGGCTATAATGATGCATGATGAACTCGGGCTTTTGAGTATTAAACTGAAATTACCAAGTAGCATGGTGCGTGAGGCAGAAAAAACTAAAGCAGAAGATGTAGAAGTGACAGAGGAGATAATTGGGAGTCTTGGGCTCTTTGGTGGTGATTAAGGTGTTGCAATCTTGTGCAAGAAAACAATAAAGTTATCACTACTATAATCATATTGTATAAGCTCAGTTTTTTTAACAGAGAAATACAAAGAAGCCTGAAGACAAATATTAGTGAAAATGTCAAGAAATAAAAACCCTTTGCATTTTCGGTGGGAAGGTTAAATGGTTCCCATTTCTGTGAAAAATACTAAGGTAGCTTCTCAAAGAATTAAACATAGAATTATCATCACTCATAAATTCAATTATCAGTTACCTGCACAAAAACTAATGCTTATAGAACATTTGGTCATTGTAATAAAAAAGTGGAAGCAACCCAAATGTCATCAACTCATGAAAAGATAAATGAAATGTAATATGTATATTTATTCCTCAATTATTCAATCATAAAAAGGAACTTTTTGACACAGGCTATAGCATATGAAATTCAAAGACAGCTATATGAAAGGCACAAATGCAAAAGTATTGTAGGAGGTACCTATTATAGTCAAGTTTATATCGATAAGAAGTAAAGTAGCAGTTGATAAGGTCTGGAATAAGTGGGTAAATAGGTAAATTTTTTTTTGTATTTTTTGGGGGGTCACACCCGGCAATGCTCAGGGTTTCTTCTGGCTCTGCACTCAGGAATTACTCATAGCGGTGCTCAGGGTATCATTTGAGATGCCAGGGATCTAACCCCGGCCGGCATGGTCCAGCTGCATGCAAGGCAAACGCCCTACCCTCTGGGCTATCACTTCGCCCCAGGAATTATTGTTTAATAGATACAGGATGTTCATAGAATGATAATTAACTGAGGCAGATGATGATAACAGTTGTGTCAGGAAGCCGCTGGGGTCCCCAATGGTACTGGGTAGCGAGTTCCCTTCTACCTCCGAAGCCAGCGGGAATGGATGAAAACTCAGGAATGCAGTTTTAAAAGGGCTTTACTATCACAGGTTCCGACATACAATCCAAGAGCAGGAAAAACCTCTGGACTCTGGGTTCCCAGCTAGGCCCCAGCCATGTGTAGGCCAAGAAGGCTGCCACCACGTGTTGTGTTGAGGCCTAACAGAGAATGGAGAGGACGGAGAAGCAAAACACCAAGGGAAGCCAAAATGGCAAAAGGGTCCCTTCTTTCTTCTTGCAGCTTATTTTATAGATAGAAACCCGCCAAAACTTCCCAGCCTGGCCCATTGTGGGCTGGGCTATCTAAAGATGAAAACAGGAAAATAGCTCTATAGAAATGTAGCAACTTCAGGAGGCCTACTGGCTGTTTACAAGAACCCAGAGCTCATTCAAAGCCTCCCTAGCAGAGCTGGAAGGAGCTATAAGTTAATTGTAACTTCCCCTGGCAGGGAGGGTCAAATGCCCTCAGGTAATTTCTCCCAGCACTCACATAGGCCCTTTTAGATGTTAATGTTTTGAGCCAAGATCTGCCTGGAAATGTGCTTATAGAGTAGAGAGGGGGTTTCTGAGATGGCATGTCTCTGTACCAAAGACTATATTAATGCCAGTTAAATATTTCTCCAAGCCTTCACAAGAGTCTTGTCTACTTCATGGTAGTTTTGTATTTTAGCTGCCTTTGAGTTATCAGGGGAGCCATGCTTGCTTGCTTGGAGGCAAACAGCATTTCTCTCTGGGCTAATTACTTAGAGATTCAATGTGGCCAGCCAAATATGCTGGTAAGATCTAGCTAGTCCCAGGATGATTGTGGTAGCATGAGATAATATTTATACAGCCAGTACAGAATACATGGTCAGATAAACTGCCACATTTAAACTACCCCTCTATCTACGAAGTGACCTATAGGGAGGCAATCCAGGGCAGATTAGAGGCTCTTAGTCCTTCAACATGGTTGCCTGGTGAAGTCATGTCATTCACCAAACTATATACTTAGCACAGTTAAAATGATAAATATAATGTTTCCAGTATTCACCAAAATAATTATGACAAAGGGAGTTTCAGGGATAAAATTTGCTTCTGGGGTTATATCCTGACCACTTTGATAATTTTCCAAATGGGTTTACTTATATATCTCCCTGAGATTGCATTGTTGTCTATAAAATAGAAAATTGTGCCTCAGAGACCTGAGAACACTGCACAAAAAAATGGGTAGACACAATTGGACACTGCATATCACATTCTGCTCTAAATGAGTGATATGTGTACAAATGAAATCAGCCCTTCCAATATAAGGAGAAAGAGTTATGCTCATCATACACACAAGGAAACGGAGACATGTCCTAGATAGTCTCTGCCACCAGGGCTTTAAGGGATCTTGTAACTCACAGATCTAATATTTCTTTTCACATATCATGTAGCTATGACTTAGTGGGAAGAAGGGTAACTCCTCAAGATCACTGCATAAGTTAGCAAATATAAAAGGTGTCAGATCCCAGCCTTTTTGCCTCTAATACTAATGATCAGCTAGGCGAGATATATCACGCCTATTCTTAGAATATCACGCCTCACTCAAGTGAGAGAAGGAATCCGGAGTTCTGACCTCTCTGTTGCTATTCCAGAATCAGGGATGCTGTCTCGTTTGCCAAGGCATCGAAAATCAGATGGGCTGGACATGTAATGCGATTTGGAGACAACCGCTGGACTAGAGCCGTTACGACTGGATCCCACGGGATGTCAAAAGATCACGTGGCTGCCCATTTACAAGATGGTCGGACTTCCTTGCCAAGACCCTGAAGGAATGCTTTGAGGCTCTTCATATTCCTGAATCAACCAGATGCCTTTGGGCTACATTGGCACATGTTGGGTTCATTGGAAATGTTACTGCCACCCACTCAAGCAAATTGATGAATAATGGGATTCAAGTGATCAAGTGATCAAGTGACTAATGATCTTCTCTCTGATCTGAGTAGAGGGACAGACATGTCTAAATGACAGCTTCTTCTCTGTTAGCAAATATTAGGAGCAAGAGTGACCAGGGTGACTGGGTAACCAGGGTGACAGGTCACAAGATGAGTGGCCTCCAAGAAAAAGTCTTCTTTTAACTTTCCTGGAAACTATTTAGGTCAGTTTCCTAGTTCAGTAAGTTCTTAATTCAATAGCTCTTGGAAACTATGGTTTAAACCTAATTGACGTATAACAAAAGTAAATCTTCCAACAATGTTACCTCATTCAATGTAGACTAGGATTGATTTTTACTAACAAATACTATTTAAAAATTGAAAAAATAAAACCATTATTTGGGAACCCTAATGCTAGAGATTTGTCAAGACAGCATGGGTCTGCTGTGATCATTATAGAATTCACACACAGCTACAAAATTGGACAAGTCATCTATCTTTTCTCATCCCAAGTATCTCCACCTGTGCAAACTAAAGAGAATTTTGAAAAATATGTACTACCTTGACACATTAGAAAAAATACTTAAAATTTTCATCATGTTTTTCAATATATTTGAGGAATGCAAATATTTAATTTTTTTTTATTATACCACCGTGAGATACACAATTAAAAAGAGTTCATGATTGGGTTTCAGTCATATGTTTTTCCAGCACCCATCACTCCACCAGTGCCCAATTCCCACAACCAATGCTCCCAAATTTCCTCCTCCCTCCCCAGCCTGCCTCTATTGTATGCAATATTCATCTTCCTATCTCTCTGGCTCTGTCTCTGGCTCTGTCTCTCTCTCTCTCTCTCTCTCTCTCTCTCTCTCTCTCTCTCTCTCTCTCTCTCTCTCTCTCTCTCTCCTGTCTTTCTCTCTTTCTTTCTCTTACACATTGTGGTTTGCCCTGCAGACATTTAGGGATTATCCTGTAAATCCCTAATGTCCATTCAATGTTCAGTTGTAGTGTGGCATTAACATTGCACACAATTAGCAGAGCACTAGTATATATTTATATCCCATTAATGAATGTACTCATTCTATATATTTCCTTTACCTTGTGACTAATATCACCCAGCATGATAATCTCCATGTTTATCCATTTGCATGTAAATTTTGTGAATTCATCTTTTCTGACAGCTGCACAGTATTCCATGGTGTAGATGTACCATAGTTTCTTTAGCCAGTCTTCTGTTCTCAGGCATTCAGGTTGTTTCCAGATTCTGGCTATTGTGATAGAAGATGATAGATAGAGTGATAGAGAGATAGAGAGATAGAGAGGATAGAGGGATGGAGGGATGGATGGATGGATGGATGGATGGATGGATGGATGGATGGATGGATGGATGGATGGATGGATGGATGGATGGATGGATGGATGGATGGATGGATGGATGGATGGATGGATGGGTGGGTGGATGGATTGGTGGATGGGTGGGTGGATGGATTGGTGGGTGGGTGGGTGGATGGATGGATAGAATGATAGATAAGAACTGTAAACCTAATAATTTTTTGCATATTTTGATGCTGTATAAAATACAAAGGCTGCCTTCACTTTTTCTCATAGGAGTGTCTTTGCTGTACTCTCTCAGAATTCCTCCCTTTGTTCTAAGCCCCAGAGGTGAGGTTCAGGACGATGAAGGATGGTAATCTTTTGAAGTGGCATAGAAGCACTGTAAGACAATGTGGAGGAGGACAGCTGAAGGCAGCCCAGGTTTATTTTCAACTGGTTCACTTTTCAGAGCACTCAGACATTTGAAAGCAAAATCAGCTTCCTTCAACTCTCTCTGTCCCTGTGACTCTCCAAAATGTGTGCTCAGCTTGGAGACAGGACACAAGTCGCCTTCATTACTCCTAGGTTTTAATCGCTTCCCCGGAAACACTGAAAGATTGCCTTTCTTCAAACTTCTGCTGACAGTTGACAGTGGAGGAAGAAGTCACTTGATCCAAAGAAGAGAGGTCTCATTAGCCACTTCTTGAAGATGTGAATATAACTGAGCTACTTCATCTCTTTGACTGCTGTCCTTTTCACCTCTAAAGAGGTAATCAAATATCCAACTCATTTTACCTTCATGGGGAACAGGGGTGAGGAATTGCTCAGAAAAGTGCTCCAGAAGTGTTTGCTCTCATATACAATGCATATGCCAGATCAGCAAGCCTTGGAAAGATTCCTCCCAAGATGTTCTAGACTGGCAATCTGGATAAGATTAACTATTAAAAAAATGTTCCTCCTCCTTCTCCTCCGCCTTCTTCTTCTTAACCTCACATTTATAAAAAGAAGAAAGTTAAGGCTCACAGATGCAAGGAGGTGAGCTCAGCACCTCCTAGGGAGCTAGAAAGTAATAGGAATGAGTTAGTTCTATTTAACTAACTAAACAGAACACCATTAACGTCTCCATTCTTTGGGAATGAGGTCCATTATTGTCACTGTTTTCTGCATATTGAATACACCATGGGTAGCTTTCCAGGCTCTGCTGTGGCTCTGGGTTAATCTCAAGGGGCCCAGTCTCTTAATTCCAAGAAATATTAAACTTATAAGAACATATACTATACTTGATCTTTGCCAAAAGGCGAGAATGGGTTAGCTCTATTTATTTTTATTTTTTTCTGAAGATGGATGAATAAACTGAGGCACAGATTTGTAGTTCTTGGATTACTTTCCCTGAGATGAATTCAGCTGCTTCTGATGGAATACAACAAACCTTACCTTACCTACCTACTCACTCTACTTGCATTTGACTTTTGAGTTCATAAACCACACTCCAATTCATGAAGTAGCAGGCATGACCCAACAGCCTTGGAGAGTGTGTTTCTCATAGAAGAGAAAAAAAATGAATGGCTCGGAGAGAAAAAGAACGTTGGTCAGGTTCATTCCTGGGTAGCAGGATGTTTATTCCCAGTCAAGGGAATTGGGGAACTTCCCATCCCACGGGTGTGCAATATCCCTTGCTCCATTTACCCGGACCCGGTTTTCTTTCTGCTGATAGCTTCTGAGTTGGCCATACCATCCAGCTGCCTCCACACTTCTAGAATCTTCCTCCTCCAGTCTTAAGTTCTAAGTACTCCAGCCCTGAGTCATTGCCAGTACACAGGAGACTCTTGGTACAGAGTAGTGGCTAATGAAGCAAAAAGTGCAATGGGCTGTGTAAATAAACAGACAGGCAGCCCAGACTTGCTCAGTCTGAGGCCTCCTGCTCAATGCGGGGACATACTTCCCTGCCGATAATGACCAGATGTTGCAGAATCACAGAACTGGGACCTCAGAGTTGCCTGAGATCCCACAACACAGCCATGCTACATACTGGCACTACCCAGGCATGAAGCTGGCAAGAATGGCAGCACTGACAGCTTCTCTAAGATCTCAAGAGAAAGGGTCTCATCTGTTTGGTTTCTGCTATGCAAATCATGAAACAAAAAGCAGCAAACTGGTGTCAGTGGGGAGAGTCTAAGCTAAACAAAAGAGCCTCCATATTTGCCTAAAGGATGAGGGATGGAAAATGTGAAATTGGAATCAGTCCCAAACAATAACAGTAACAATAAAAGTACTGTCACGTCTTGTTAGCTCATTTCTCATAAGGAAATAACCGGTGCATGCATTCTTCCAGTTTAGCAAATTAAAAAAAAAAAAAACAGATAGAAAGGCATGTGTAAATTACACAATCCACACAGAGGAAATTTGACCCTTGTTTTTCCTGCTCAAAAGTCTGTATTACCCCGTTACCCTCCAGCTTGCATCCAGGCCCAGACACCTTACTGGTAAACAGGGCTGCATGGGTGATTACATCAAGACAAAAGGGAGATGGCGTCAGCTGGTCTGACTGACACAGAGAGATCACTGCAGCAGTCAATGCTGTGCTGACTGAACCATGCCCTGAACTGGCCTCAATCTGGGTCACTTCTTCTATATAAGGAAAATTCAAACACACTCAACGATTCATGAAGAGCTCCTCTTCTGAGGAGCTTCCTGGACCATTTGTGTTAAGAAGACAACACCCCACCAATAATCACTCTGGACAAATTTGCCCACACTTTGTCTGTTTGTGTCTTTTGTTTCCCTTACAGGGCCTCAAATTCTGTTCTGTGACCCAAATCTGGTTCTCTAGCATACTGTTATAGGATCCTGATTGCTAGTTTGGAAAGAAAACTTCATTAGAAAAAGAGCACATGCTAATTCTTGCTCTTTTCAGGTACCTAGCAAGAAACTTGACTCACCAGGTAGATCCCTTATTAAGTTCCGTGGTCTGTGACTTGAGTATTGGTTTCATACTACGGTACAAGAAAGGGGTGAGATTTGAAAATCTGAAAAGATTGCTCGAAGTCATTGAACTATGCAGCTACAAAGCTTAGACAGAAATCTGGGTCTGTGTGGACCAATGCCTAAGTGCTCCTGTCCTATCCTCTAATCTCTCTTCATCCACAAAGTACAGGATTCCTTCTAAGTTAATCTTCCACTTTCTAATGGAGCAAACAATTTTGAGGAATTTTTATTTTGAATATTCTAGGGCTTATACAATCAGAATGATTGACAATAAACCCAGCCCTAAAATGTCCTGTCTCTAGAACTTTGTGCAAGACCTACAGTACTTTTTCTTTATTAAAAATACTTGAGGAGGGGTCTGGAGGGATAGTGCAGTGGGTAGGATGCTTTCCTTGCAAGGAGCTGAGGCTGGTTCCATCCCTGGCAACTCATATGGTTCTGTGAGCTCGTAAAGGAGTAGTTTCTGAACACAGAGCCAGAAGTAACTCCTGATCATTATCATATAAACAATTGCTTTAAAAATACTTGAGGTAACTGTTACAATAGAGTTAACATTAATGTATATGAGGTATAAAGTCATTGTACTGCCATTTCCATAGAAGCACCAAAGATCCTGCACCAAGGTTCTTATGTCACTTTAGAGGATGGCCCCTACTACCAGGCCCCCAACCCCAAGGTGCTTGGTAATCTCAGTGCTCAAAGCCTGTGTTTGTGGCCATTAGGCATCTCCAATTCCTTCTTTTGCTATATATATATATATATATATATATATATATATATATATATATACATATATATATGTATATATATACATATATATGTGAGGTGTGCTATATATATAGCACACCTCACTCAAGTGAAAGAAGAAATCCAGAGCTCCTACCTTCATCGCTGTTCCAGAGTCAGGGGCGCTGTCTCGTTTGCCAAGACATCAAAAATCAGATGGGCTGGACATGTAATGCGATTTGGAGATGACCGCTGGACTAGAGCCGTTACCAACTGGATCCCAAGGGATGTCAAAAGATCACGTGGCCGCCCACTTACGAGATGGTCAGACTCCTTCGCCAAGACCCTGAACAAAGGATTTGAGGCTCTTGGTATTCCTAAAGCAACCAGATGCCATTGGGCTACACTGGCACATGATAGGGTCAAATGGAAATGTTACTGGCACCTGCTTGAGCAAATCGATGAATAACGGATGTCAAGTGAAGTCAAGTGATCAAGTGATATATATATATATATATATATATATTTATATATACATATATATGCATATATGTGTATATATACAACTTAAACTCATGTGGAAAATTATCTAGCACCTGTCCTCCACCTCACATTTTTTGCTTAACATGGGTCACTATTTCAAGCTATATTGTAGAAAATGGAAACATTCCTTTTTGTTTCTATATGCTCACAATGGTCATCTGTTGTTTGTCTTTCTTCTTTGATTCTGATTAGCATAAACACCTCTACTATTATACCAGTTTCATCAAACTGAAATATACTTTTTGCATAGCTGAGTGACATTCCACCCAGTGGTCTTATGTTTATATACACTACAATTCGCAATCTACTCATCTGTTGTTGGACACTGGTTTGTTTTGGATCTTGGTGGCTGTAAATAATGTTGTGTTGGACAAAGATATATACAAACCTTTGCATATTGTTGTTTTAGGGTTTTTAGATTTTCATGAGGGAAAATTATTTGATCATACAGAAATTGTATTCTTAATTTTCTTAGGAGTCTTTACATCACTTTCTATGATGATTGGACCAGACAATGGTCTTACAACAATGAATGAGGGTCTCCTTTTTCTGTATTCCCACCAACCCATATTGTTTCCATTCTCACTGGCATGAAGTGATATTTCATTGCTTTATTTGCATTTCCCTGATAACACTGACACTTTTTCATATGCCTGTTTTTCATGAAACATATTTTCCCTCATTCAGTTGGGAGCCTTTTTTTATTATAGACCTCATTTATTTCACGCTGTAGAAGCATTTATATTTGAGTCCCATTGTTTATTTCTGCTTTTTGTGTTTGCTGTCTATATGGTCATCTTGTTGAAGGCTCTCAGAGGTCAATTTCATGGATAGTTCTACCTATTTTTCCTCTATTTGATAGATATTATTCAGATTCAAGGCATTTAATCAATTTTAAACTAAACTTTATACAAAGTTGGACACCGTTATCACTGTCTTCCCATTCATCATCGATTTGCTCGAGTGGGCACCAGTAACATCTCCATATGTCCTGTCTCATGCTAGTAGAGCCCAAGGGCATCTGCTTGCTCCAGGAACATAAAGAGCCTCAGATCATTCCATCAGGTCATGGGAATGAGGTCTATAATTGTTACTGGTATTTGGTATATCAAATACAACAGGGGTAGCTTGCCAGGCTCTGCCATGCTGGTGGCATACTCTTGTAGTCACCTCTGATCTCCAGCATTTATTGATGAAGCAGCTGCGCGAGCCGGCTGTGATAGGCTTTTCTGCTGGGTGGAGTTCTGATGAGAGGGAAGTCCAGATGTGGAAAATGGCGGCCCTCATGGAGTGGGGGGTCTTCTGGCTTCTTGTGAGACTCTGCTGGGGTGGCGGGCCAGGGTTAGAACCCGCTATCCCTCCTGGGCGCCTCGTGAGCGTCTGGGCACAGGGAGAGCCAGTAGCAGCTCTGCCCCATGTCTGTGAGTTTCTGGATCAGCTGACCTCATTATAGACCTCTGCTGATCCAGAGACTCACATGGTACCATAAAAATAAAAAAAAAATGAGACAGAGAGAGAAAAAGAGAGAAAGAGAGACAGAGAGAGAAAGGAAGGAAAAGAAAAAAAATGCCTGCAATAGAGCTGGGAGGGAGGGAATGTGGGGACATTGGTGGTGGGAATGGGGCACTGGTGAAGAGATGGGTGCTGGAACAATGCATTACTGAGACCCAATTATGAACATCTTTGTAATCATATATGTCAGGGATGGTATAATAAACAATTCTAAAAAAATCAGACAAGTGTGCACTACAAGATGTGGCTTGGATAGTGAGGCTACATCACACAGGTCAGATAATACAAGATAATACAACACAATGGTAGGGAACTCAAGACTGAAATGGAAGGCCCTAACAGGATATTCTTATCAAGGCCTCAAAGGAAAATAATAACAATAATAATAATAATTAATTAATTAATTAATTAAAAGACACTTCTGTTGTGGGACCACACTCAGTGCTCTGGAGCCTAGGACCCTGTGTGTGGAGGAAATGTGATATGAGCAATAAAACTCAGGGCCTCTTGTGCCAGGTGGGTGCCCCACACTTAAGCCACATGGAAAACCAAGATGAAGGGTCCCAATTTCCATGGTATCCGGCTTCTGGCAAAGGCCCAGCAGCTGGCTGGGTGTCTGGCTCCCCCTCCTCCGGTGACTTTCCAGGAGTTTCAGGGCCTATGCAACCCACTTCCATTGGGATCTGACCCAATGGACACCGTTATAATTTATTTAATTTTTAATTGATTTTTCTTCCAGTTCATTTGCACATATAGAAATTAAAAACAGCATGGTATTGAAATAAAAAGAGACCTGTGAACCTATGGAATAGAGTGGAGTTTCCTGACACCAGCCTCAAATACATGATCATTTAATCTTTGATAAAGGCACAAAAAAAAAAAATAGAGCAACAAATGGTGCTGGGAAAACTGCGCAACTATATGTAAACATATGAATTTGGACCTCTGTCGCATACCATGAACAAAAATCAGATCAAAATGGATTAAAGATCTCAATATTGACCTGAATCCATAAAATACTTCAAAGAAAATACAAGAAAAACCCTCCATGACATTGAAGCTAAAGGCATCTTCTAAACACCACTAACAAAGCAACTAGAAGCAAAGATAATCATCTGGGACTACATGAAACTAACAATCTTCTTCACCTCAAAAGAACCAGCAACCAAGATACAAAGACAGTCCACAGAATGGGAAAGAATATTCACCCAATACCCATCTGATAAGGGATTAATATCCAGGATGTTGGAGGACAGGTTTAGCTATCTGGAAGCTTTGTTGTTTTTGCCCCCTCCCAGTTTAATCTTATTTAAGCCAAGGTTCATTGTAATGAGACCTCTCTTCTATGTAAACACTGCTAGAGGGTGTGGCAGTTACAGAAGTCACCTTGATTGAATAACTTCTGACTTATACATCTACGAAGACTTCTATGTTTTCTAGACTGGGCACAGCTCCTCTTTATACCCACTGCACCCAGTGTGGGACAGTTAGATTTTACCAGGAGACTGCCACCCTGGCTACGTTGAGACTATAGGAAGACTATAGGAAGGATCATACTAGTTTGCTCTAAGCAAGCGAGTGTGACCCTTTCAGTACACAAGAACAAGATATTCAGAATCACCCTGGTGCAGATAACAATAAGAAGGACCTTGTGGGTACCATCTAGATTACATGAAGCTCATGAAATTAAGATGTATTACTTTATATCAGCCCTTTCTCTCTTAAGAGAGGGCTGTGCTCCTCTTAAGGAGCAGGTCTTCTTTGTCTTCATGATTCAGCTGTTAGAAAAAATGAAGTTATAAAATCTGCCTATAAATGGATGGACATGGAGAGGATCATGCTGAGTGAAATTAACCAAAGTTAAAAGGACAAATATAGAATGACTTCATTTATTTGTGGGATATAAAAAAATAAAATGTTACCAATATCCAATACCAGACAAAACATGGATCAGGAGGTCTTGTCAGTGGGTAAAGCCTACTGCAAATGTGTGAAAGTCAGAGGTTAGGTAATACAGAGAAAGGAACAGTGTACTAATAAGTATTGTAAATGATAATACCAGCGTAGAATTGAGCATTGAAAGTAGGCAAAGGATATACATGATAACCTCTAACTGTATGTATTGCAAGTCACAACGTGTAAGAAAAGGGAGAGAGAGAGAGAGAGAGAGAGAGAGAGAGAGAGAGAGAGGTGAAAACTGCCTGCCATAGATGCAAACTGTGGGGGGGGGTAAATAATGTAACATTGTTGGAGGGAAATGGGCACTGGTGGAGGGATGGGTGCTGGAACACTGTATGACTGAAACCCAAATATGAACAGTTTTGTAACTGTATATCTCATGATGGTATAATAAAAAAA